>CATIWM010047635.1:0-15935 GCA_949671775.1 Mallotus repandus
TGCCTTTTATTTTGACTAAATATATCAACACCTTTGGGTAAACTTCTTGTTTTTTCATTATGCAACCAAAATCTTTTATTTTTCTTCTTTCTCTTTTCTCATGCCTTTATTTTTGCCTAAGCTGCCCTTTCAGGTTTTCAACTTAGCAGGTTTACCTTAACTTTTGCCTAAACCACCTTTGTGGGTTTTCGACTTAGCAGGCTTGCCCTAACTTTTACCTAAGTCATCCTTGCGGGTTTTTGACTTAGCGGGCTTAAATTTTTCCATCTTTTTTTTGTCTTTTTTTTTAAGATTTTGGTTGCAGAATTAGCTCACTACTTTTGTTGATCCTTTGACTTATCAACCCAATTAGTTATAATCAAGCAAAATCAGAAAGGGATGATGTGAAGAGAAAATGCAACTAGAATAATGATCTCATAGCTCTTATTTTTAGCTTTTATTATGGTATGTCTTTCCAATCAAATACTTATGCAGTGTAATAAGGATGAATATGCAATATTTGAACACAAATTTCAAAGTCAACTTTATTCATTAATTAGGGCAAAAATGAGCACATTTATTATATCACATGACATAACTCATGTTATTAGCTAGTCTTTTCGGATTTTCCAACTAAATATTTTTCTCTTACTTTTATTTCCCTAATTTTTTCCTGATTAGCCCTTTGTGAGTTTTCTAATCAGCGGGATCCTCTTTTCTATTTTCTCTAATTTTTGCCTGTCAGCCCTTTGTGGATTTTCTGGATAGCGAAAATGTCCTAATTTTTTTCTAACCAGCCTTTTCAGGTTTTCTAGCCAGCAGAGTTTTATTTCTTATTTTTTTCATTTTTATTTTTCATTTTTATTCCCTTTTTTAAAGGTAGTGTTTCTTGAGATAATTCAAATTGATGGGCTCTATAAACTTATTCCCTTCTAGATGTGATACCATTGGAGCACCCTTAGTAGAATTTTTCCCACCAAATAGGATTTTTTTTTTCCAGTTTAGCCTAAACTTTACTCTTGGATCTAACACCATAACCCTTTACTTGTTTTAAAACTAGATCTCCAACCTTAATTTTTTTAAGCTCAAGTTTCTTGTTGAATGTCCTAATTATCCTTCACCAATTCTTTTGAGTGTGGAATGAAACATCTATTATTTTTTAAAGACTTAATTTTCTATAGGTAGCGTTGTTGTTTCACTTCTATACACAAGTGAAAATGGTATTTCATCTATTGAAGCGCATATTATGGTCCAATATCTTCATAAAGCAAATGGAAGATACTCAGTCTGATCTTCAGAAGGATTTTCATGACATTTTCATTAGTTAATTCAATTACTTTGCTTGCCTACCTGAGGTTAGTATAATGAAGACTTGTGATGTCAATCTTATATTTTTGTAACAAAGTTATTGCCTTTGCCTGGAACTGTAAATGAGAGTTTTCTTTATAAACTTGAGGCACTATTTTTGCTCCCAATGTCGATGCAATGCAATTAGCTTTATCATTCTTTCCTACTCATTCTGTTTAAGTCATGGAAGTTTCTGCTCAACTGACCTTACTTTTGGAATAAATGGGAATGAAGTATTTCGTAATTCTTTTATTTTTCGCCCTTGCATGTCTTCATAAGATCAAGCCAATGCTACCCTTTATTTTTTTATTTTCTTTTTATTTTCTCTCAATTTTTCCTCTCTTCAGGAGTTATATAATGTGATACATGAATTTGAATTTTTATTTGTGCCCATAATGTAATTAAATTGAATTTATATCAAACTTGCATATGCAATCAATATTATAATGCACAGTACCATCAGGATGCACATCACACAAATAAAAAAAATCAGAATTCATATAATCGATCACTAAAGCAACAAGATTATTTTGACTAGATGCTAAGGACACTAAGTCTCATGATAGCTCTTCTTCAAGTGGCAGATATAACTACTAGTTTTGCATTTCCTCAGTGACTTCTTCGATCACCTCTTTGGCAAAGCTGCGAGCTTCTTACTCTTCTTTTTATTCTTAGAGGCATCATGAGATTTCTCTTTGCTAATTCATGAGTTCATCACCATTGGAGCTAGGGGTGGTATATTAATCCAACTAGAGCTTGTCTCAGTTCATCTTGAATCATAGCTCTTATATCATCCATTAGTGCTCCCTTAATATCTTCCAAGGTTTAGTTTCCTCCTTATTGTTATTCCATCTCTTCTGTTTGCTTAGTTGGAGCTGGCGTTGGTGGTGCTTCTAGGTAAAGCAGATTGATAGGACTTTCCTCCAATCTGCTAAAGATCTCTTTTGCTATTGACTGCAGACTTGAACTGGTTCTCTCCAGTCTGTCTCCTCTACGTTTCCAAAAAAAGGATGACCTAGATGAATCTATGATGACTGCAAAATAAAGTGTTAGTATGATGAATGATCTATATGTATGCTTGTATGCATGATGCACATCCTATGCAACAAGTAACAAGTAGTAAGTAACAAATCAAGTGTACAACATACATCTTTCCAACCTTATTCCTCCCACATACGTATTCAATGGCGAGTCTCTTTTCCTAGGATTTTGGTCTTGGCCTTAATATCAATAGGGGATATCAAGAACTGACGTGCATGCCAAAACTCTCAAAGCAGTAAAAGCATAGAAACAACATTTCTAGGTATAAAAGTTTAGCCTAATCTTTATTAGCCCAAATAGGCTTCTAAAATATGGGCTTGGGTTTTTATAGATAGAAATACCTCATGGCAACATACACAAACAATTTGGGTAATCCTAGGGGAAGTTACTAGGCTTCCACATGTGCTGAGTCCAGTGGAAAAGGTCAAGGTTCCCTTAGCAAGATGCCCTTATTTAAGACTTGAGTTACAAGCCAATGTCAAAGGGGCCCGACATCCTTTGCAAACTCAAGAGAAGACTACCCCCCTTTAAGACTTGGGTCACAGACTCTGGTAAGATGAGCCCGATAATCTCTCTTGACCCGAGTTAAGGCTAAGAGTGATGGTTAGCCAATTTACAATCCCAGGAAGCTAGTGGAATCAAGGGACTATAAATCAACGCCATCGGTTAGTAGGGACATGCAAAAATGAATACAAGAATAAAATAATAATTAATAAAATACTTCTAAAGAACACAAGTAGAATCAGTATCTCTTTTCCCCAATGGAATCGCTACTGTAGACAGCAGGGTTTAGCAAGCGTCCAAGATTTTAGCAATCGCGACACTGTTTGAGCTCAGGGGTTCAGGAAACACATTACTATATCACAAAGACATAGAGTGGAGATGAGGAGTCGCCACCCAGGGTAATAACTGGGACAAATCGAAGGTGATGGTAACTCGATTCTCTAAAAGAGAGTTAGCACCACAACCAGAAAATTCTGGGAATGGAATACCAACTTCTTTTAGACTTGTGTTCTTTAAAATTAGTTTATGAATTACTATCTTATTCTCTAATTACATGCAATTTCATTTAAGCCCTAATTTAGCATACATCTAACTCCAAGGCAACTAGTCATGAAAGAGTACATAAAAAATGCATCCACAAAGTACAACGTCTCTAAATTAATCTAATCTACATTGATTTTTAATTTAAGTTAGCTAAATTTGCATTTTATTTACAAGTGAAATGGAAACTAAACGTGGACCTATATTTGGATTAATTTAAAGACCTTAAGTATATTTATTTTATTCTAAGAAAAGTGGACTTAAATCTACTAATTTTATGGCAGTTGAATTGGATAATTCAAGTGGGCTTAGTTCTAATTAATTTTAAATTAAATGAACTGATCCTAAATTTACTGATTTTAATAAGAATGCTTTAATAGGTTGAGTTAAGTCTAAATTAAATTTTAATTAATCTAAGAAAATGGACCTAAATCTAATTAACCTAAATGAGCCTAAATTGATTTTAAATTAATTAAAAATCTAAATGAGCCTAAATCAAATTAACCTAAATGAGTCTAAACGTAGGCTTGGGGCCCAAAATGATAAATAAATAAAAGCTCAAATGGCAAATTACATCAAACAAAATAAACATACACATACATACATACTGTATTCCTAAAATCTAATATTTTACAGGCAATCCTATTTAACTAAAGCCACTATTATTTTATGAAGGTATTTACCAAATGAACCTAAATTATTTCTATCCTAAAATCTAATTAATTATGGGCCTAGATTCATTTTAATTAATTTAATCCTAAACCTATTTACATTGCGCTTATTAAATTGGACTTTAAAATTAAACCTAAGTACTAATGAAATGGGCTTAAAGGGAACTAAACCTAATATGAATTAATTTACAAGCAAACAGAAAAGCAAAACAACTAAAACAAAAGCTGGCTTAAAATAAATTTACTAAAACTAAATTAATTAACTTATTTATAACCTAAAATTCTAAACAAATAAACAAACGGATTCACAGAACCTAATTTAGTTAAAGTGGCCCTAAACAACTAAATAACAAATTATTAACAAATGAAATAATTAAAAAGCAAGCCTAATTTTATTTACTTAAATCTAATAAAATTTTAATTAAAATCTGAATTATCTCTACAACCATTAATTTTAATTGATTATCCAATTAAAACCCTAACTTTACTAGCCAATTAATTAAAATAAAAACACATACCACACACTCACAGGACTTCACTATTCCAACTATTAGGGCTATTACAATAATTTATATACAAATTAAAAAAATTAAATTAATTAAAACCCAAAAAGCTAAATAAATAAAATAACACAGAATAATAAAAAAAATAAAATCTAAATCTCTATTAAAATACAAAATTTAATTCATGACATTCCATGGATCTTCATGGGTTCTCTATGGGTCAAATCACTCCACGGTTTAGGATACTCCCACCATCATGAAAATAGAAAAATAAATAAAATAATAATTAGTTAATGAATGATCGAAAACAAATAAACAAAAATCAAATCAAATCAAAATAAAAGAGGAAGGAGATGAAGATTTGAGAATATGATGCAGTATTGATTGCCCCTCAGAAGGTGATTACCATTGATGGAAGCATATGACTTTGTTGTCTGTGATTTTTAGACCATTTTTTATCTGATTCACGGGTCAGGAATAAACTAAAAAGAACATCAAAAAAGAACAAAAGCACGTAGAGAGAATTTTTTAGTTTACGGCTAAAATCAGAAGGATTGAGAAAAATAATCCAAGACCTTTCTTTCTTCTTTCTACTGAAAAGAGTTTATATATAAAAATTAACTCCCTTAATAAAAAAATGATAAACACCCTATTAAAATTTAATTAAATCTGAAACCTAGGTTTTAACCAATAGATAAAATAAATAAACAAATTAAAATGTAAAAAAAATAAATGAATAAATAGTGAATTGGCCAAAAGTGGCCAAATTCACTTATTTGTGAATTAAATGGTCGTTTGAAACTCATTTGGCAAATTAAATAGGACGATTGGGCCATTTGGCCCAATTCTGTATTTTCCTTTTTTTAAAATTTTTTTCTTTTTTCAAAAATTTGTTAAAAATAATATAAATAAATAAAATTTAAAAATAATTTCTAATTTAGTTCAAAACCAATAAATCATATTCAATAAATATAATTTTACAATTAATTTTCATTATTGAATAATCTACTATATCTAAACTCAAATCATCCAAAAATTATTTACTTATAGCATCATACTAAGAAAAACTTGTACTTATTTCGGTTACAAACTTGAAATTTTTTTACTTATTTCGGTTAGAAAAACTTTTGCTTATTTTGGATATATGTTGGCAAAATAATTTATTGATTCAAAGTACACATATGTTAAATGAGTTCTATATATAATTCATTATTTTATTTGTCATCCCATAGTGGTTTAAGGTACATACCTGTATATTACATGACTTATACAATTTATTATTTTATTTCTCATGCCATATATAATAATTGAAATATGAACAGTGCCACGAATTTCAGTATATATACATGCACCAACGTAACAAGCTTTTATCAGTTCATATTCAATTCTTCACCCCCACTTTCTCTATTTGCTCATCTTAGCAGGAATAAATGTATTTAATTCTTCCAAATTTTAACACAATCATAACTGGGATCTTTTCCCTATTTGCAACAACTTTCTTATTCTATCTAGTGAGGAAATTAAAACCTGCACCACCACAACCATGGGGCGCATGGCCTATAATAGGCCACTTGCGTTTATTATCGGGATCAAACCTTCCTCACATAATATTGGCTAATCTAGCTGACAAATATGGTCCAATCTTCACCTTAAGGATTGGGATACACTCTGTATTGGTAGTGAGTAGTTCAGAGATTACTAATGAATTATTCACTGCCAATGACTCCTGTTTAACCTTTCGTCCACCGTTAGTGTCAGCAAAACTAATGGGCTACAACTACGCCTTTTTTCCTTTCACTCCTGCAGGCGGTCTATACTGGCGCGAAATGCGCAAATTTTCCTATCAAGAATTACTCTCTAATCGCTGCGTTGATCAAATGAATCATATTAGGATCCAAGAAGTTGAAGCTTCCATAAAAGATTTGTATCAATCTTGGAAGCTTAATGGAAAGATGGTCGAGATGAAGGCATGGTTCTCGGACTTGAACATGAATGCGCTTCTCAGGATGATTATAGGTAAGAAGTATTTCGGTTTTGGTGCAGGAGGTGACGAGAAAGAAGGACGGCAATTCCAAATTGGGATTACAGAGCTTTTTCATTACTTGGGGACACTTGTTTTGAGAGACGCTGTTCCATTTCTTGGATGGGTGGATGTGGGTGGACACGAGAAAAAAATGAAGACAACTGCCAGAGAATTGGACGATATTCTTGAGAAATGGCTCGAAGAACATAAGCATAAGAGGAACTTGAGCGAGACTGAAGTGGAGAAAGACTTCATGAATGCAATGATAAGAGACCTTAATGGAAAAAGTTTTGAAGGTTATGATGCCGACACAATCAACAAAGCTACATGTCTGGTAAGTTTTTTTTTTTTTTTTTTTTTTTTTTAACGACAGCTAGCTCAGTACTAACCCAAAATGAGTTAAATTGCAGAGTATGATTGCTGGCAATGAAACGGTAACAGTGGCCTTGACATGGGCACTATCGCTGCTGCTAAACAACAAGCATGTATTGAAAAAGGCTCGAGAAGAATTAGACAAATATGTGGGGAAGGAAAGGCTAGCGAATGATTCGGACATAAGCAAGCTTGTCTATCTCCAAGCAATCATCAAAGAAACACTAAGGCTATATCCACCAGCAATAATTCCAGGTCCCCGTCAGTTCAGTAAGGATTGCACCATAGGCCGCTATCATATACCAAAAGGCACTTGGCTGATGATGAATCTTTGGAAGATACACAGAGACCCTAATGTATGGGCAGACCCGATGGACTTCAAGCCAGAAAGATTTCTGACATCTCACAAGGACATTGATGTTCGAGGTCATAATTTTGAGTTGCTCCCTTTTGGAGGTGGGAGAAGAGCATGTCCAGCAGTATCTTTCGGTCTCCGAATGATGCATTTAACATTAGCTAATTTATTGCATGCTTTCGAAATTTCAACTCCTACAAATGCATCGATTGATATGTCTCCTGGCAATGGACTAACAAATATGAAAACTACCCCTCTGGAAGTTGTGGTCTCACCGCGCTTGCCTTCTTATTGTTTCGAATGATATGAGATCAATTTAATAGAAAGACTCCCATAAGAAGCGGGGTTCATGCCACTTTAAGACAATTAAGTTATTACATGGTTAGGTTAGATTTGTGATATATATCTCAAATGTTTTATATTTAGCCAATAAAATGAGATATGTGTTATGTGTCACAAATTTAACCTTTGAATAGATGTAAAATAAATAAATAAATAAAATATGTGTTATGTATAATTGGATTGATGTAATGTTACTTTATGTTTATGTTCAACTTCCCATGAATGATGATTATGACTTTTTTTTTTTTTTTTACATAGAAGATGTTAGTATATTAGTTTGTTAGAGGGGAAGAGGAGCTGATAGAGTTTGAATCCATATCAATTACACCATTTTGATGGGTATTTATCGCTAAGACCAAAAAATGTTACAATATTTTTCGAAATAAAGATATGTTAAAAAAAAAAAAAGGATATGTCAACTTAGGACTTTTGCATTTTGAAACTGGAAAAAGGTAAACTATTGATTTCAGTAAATTTGCGACGTTTTGGTTCATATCGAATAAAGGGAAATCATCTTACTACTTTGGGTTCATTGCGTCAAACAATCATATTTTTATGATAAATATGTATGTGTTAAATTTTTTAAGAAACTCAACCATAGGAACATAGACTGTTTTCAGGGTAAGGTCTAGCAATCATTCAAAGAACATTAATAATTAGGACAATGATAGATATCACGGAACATTTATAGACATTAAAAGATAATTTTTTTAAAATTATATATATAGCCTAGGAGGATGATAAACAAATAGAATTTATCTAGATAAAAAAGATAAAATTGGCATAATAAGGGAAATTTTTACTTTTTTTTAATTTATGATTGATTCAACTTTACTAGTTTGCCCTTGTTGTTGAAGTGTTGAACGCAACAAAAATTTGTATTAGAAATTAACATCTATTAATACATTAATTACAAAATTTGAGCCGGCATGCACCGAGATCAAATCCTCTCATTAGTTCTTGTAATTTTTATTTCTCTTTTTTCTTCTTCTTGATCGTCACTTTGACTACTCAGCTTGTCAAAATGGATGATCCGGAGCCACCTTCTGTTGCGCCGGAGTTAGATTATAGGTCCAATGAGCACCTTTTTGCAGTATTTTTTTTATCCATTTTTAATATTGAATCCGAAATTTCTTATTGAAATTGACAATTTTGTTTTGTTGTTGTAACACAACTCCATGTGTTTACCCTATATAGAGATAATTGTATTCCGCCATGGTGAAACAGAGTGGAATGATGATGGTAGACTTTAGGTATTTTTGGTTTTTGTCTAGATTTTTGGATAATTCTTGATTGATAGAGTTTATTTGAGAAGGAGTTTGTTTGGTTTGACTAATTGTTGATGATTTTGAAGTATATTTTTATCAGTTAATTAGGGCTGAATTGAGTTTCAAGAAGAATACAAAAGCTTACATATGTTCACATTATTGATAAGAAGTTATCCTTAATGATTATATGACATGTTCAATGTTCTTCTTGTTTGAAATGCAAGAATTTCTGTTTAGTTGATTCTCATGCTTGGAGAGCTCATTTTTGGTGGAATTATATTATTTAACCTTAAGAAAGGACGTGCAATTGAAATAAATGAGATTGTGTCGTAGTTGATTCATCACAAATAATGTTGTTTTGGTTGTGTTTCTGGTCATCAATCCGTTCATCAATTCCATCATTATACCTTTCATTGGACGTCATCGTAGAGTTTGATGAAATCAGAATCAATTATGAATTCCTTTTGGTATACTCTCTTGGATTTTCATTAATGCACAATATTTTATGTTTTCATATGGACATCTTATTGTGAATTGAATGATGCGGGAAGATAGCAAGTAGCTTTGGTATGTTTTATGACTTCGTACCTCAAACTTTTTTTGCATTTTCCATTCTAATGATAGCTTTTTCTTTATTTTGTTTTTAAGGTTGCTGATCGACTTACCAGGGAGCCGAAAATCTCTGTTGTATATTCTTTTGACTTGAAGCAAGCTCTTGTAACAACAGAGATAATTGCTAGATGTGGTGGTCTAGAGGTATCTACCTAGTTTTTTTTTTATGAATTTGCATTTGATAGACTGGTCGTGTTTATGTGTTGAAATGGTGGTTTTTTGCTTATGTACATAATAAAAAGTTTTTGGTACATAATATAAAACTTTCCATATAATATGTCTTTACTTATTATTTAGTATTCCTACACATAATATGTCTTTACTATTGTTGCAATCATGCAGATGTTGCTAAGAAAGGTTGTGGTAGAGGTGGTGATGGTAAGCCACTGGTTGTTGCCTACAATCCTTTTAAGATCATTAGTTCTGGTCTTCCGAATTATAAAAGTAGTGACCTATGTACTTGCATAAGTTAATATGTTTGTTAATTATTCTCAGTTTTTCTTTTGGTTAAAGGCAAAATCATTTACAAGTTTTATGATTACCTTAGTGATTATAGGTTTAATAGATGTGCACAACAAAGGCTATCCAACTTTTATTTCTGGTTTATTTTTTTTGGATATTTCTAATACTGATGTAATCTATTTTTGTTTGACCAGATTATTATTTCAAAGTGGTAATGCTCTACATTCAAAAATTAAAAAATCAAGTGCACTATGGATAGTTGTTAGATATGCATAGGAATACTATTATTTTTAGTATGTTAGTAACTTCTCTATTATGATGAATAAATACTTTTTAACGATTTTAAGTGATATTGTAACAATTTTAAGTGATATATTGTTGCACTATTAGATGCAATGGAAAACTATAAGTATATGGGCCACGACAAGTAATATAATGAGAGTAGAGTATCGCTCCCACGCGGATTGTCAATTAACCACCTATTAGTCCTTGCTAATTTTGTTTAGAGCTTTACAATGTAATTTGAATGAAAACAAGTATTGAACTAAAATAACAAGAAACTTAATTAAACACTAAGCTAAATAATGGAGAGAGAAATCAACATAAGAACATGTTGTTGGGGAATTGAATTCATCATCATTAATCTAATGGATAGATCCAATTAAATCAATTACACATCTCAGGTTTTCCAAAAAAAAAAGTCATTGAGCACTCTCTCTCAAGTAGTACGCAACTTAACATGCATAAATCAATTAAAACTCAAAGTTATGGCTTAACTCTCATCATCACCATAAAAATAAGTCAACATTAAGCATACAAGGCATTAAGCAAACCCAAAAGAGAATTAAATCAAGCTCAACTCTCTCAAGTCATTAGTCCATTCAACTTGTATTTGTAGGTCTATTAGAACTACCATTTCTCAATGTATAGATCTAAACTAGAGATGTATTTGGCCAAAAGCCAACATTCAATAAGGATAAAAAAACACAATATGCAACATAAGAGAAAATAAGACCTATCACATTAAACTTGAATCAAATGAGTTTTAAATCCCAACAAGTAAAAGAAGCTAGCCAAACATGGCTTCAATATTCATCATTTAATCATAATATAACCCAAATGAATAACAAAAATCTATTTACAACAAAAAAGGATAGAGAAAAGTTATCAAGGAGCTTCAAGGATCTTCAATGGTGGCCTATTCTCCAAACTTCTTTTTTTGCCCTTTCTCTTACTTGGGTGTATTGGTTCTTGGATTGTGAAAAAGAGAGAATCCCCTTTGAAAACCATGGTTCTTGTCTTTTTATACCCCTTCTAGAACATCCTTTCATATTCCCTTAAATTTTGTCCTTAAAATGTACCCCTCAGCATGTTCCTTAGTTGGAATCGATCTTCAAGCCGCGATCGTGACAAAAGGGCCATTTATGAAGGAGTAGTGATCGTTACTAATTCGCGCTCGCTACAAAAAGCTAGGCATAAGGACACCACGATCGCTAGGGTACCGCGACCACTACAGAACCTCAACATTGCTTTGGTTGGCTCATCTCGACTATCGCATGATCGCGCTTTAACCCGTGACCGTGACGGCAACCTTGCTTTGCTTTTTATTCTGCTTTCTTCCTTCTTTCATTCTTATCAACTCCACACCAACCAACTCCAATTCCTTATTTTCCCTAAAAACAAAACAAAACATAAAAGTATCCATATCTATTAATTAAACTACACAAAATGCAACCTAAAATGAATGAATGCATGCTAAAATGAGTCTTAAAACTATATGCAATTTAGCACCAACATATATGAAAGTTCTACTATTGTTGTTGGTTTCTTCTTTATGCCTTTGTACTTTGTATTATTGTAAAAAATAAAATTATGCAATTTATTACTACTTAGACTAAAATATTTTTAGATTGAGTAGTATTGAGATATGTATGTTTTAGTTAAAAAATAAATAAATAATGTGGTGAATTTAGTTTTATGTTAGCAATAACCTGGTGAAGCAAAGATTAGAGTTAATAAAATTGTACATGTGAAACATTTCACCAATGTTCAATAAATTTTTTCAACTGGAAATATATACTTGTTCCAAATTGTTGGTGAAATCATTTTAAATTTTTTTAGTGAAATCAACATAAAATTTGAATAGAAAATACCATGCACTACATACAAACAAAAAATGAATACTTTATCACTAAATTACAATGTGTCTAATTAATCCAAACAAAATTTGCCACATAAATTATATTTACTATCTTATCCTTCATTTTTCAACTTTAACTAATTATCATTACTTAATAAATCATTGTTTGAATAATTATTAAAAATATTAATATTATAGTCATTTACATTGTGGCTTTATTATTAGGTTCCTCAGAAAATTCACAGTTGCAGAAATCAACATTGTTAAAATTTCTTTCCATTAATTAGTCCTATTAGTGAAGCATTCACAATGTTTATTTTGGGAGAGTTAGAGGACATAATCATCAGTATCAAAGTTGTCCTTTCTTTCATCAATGACATCATCAATAATATAAATTCGATATTCACTTGTCACTTCTTTGAAACGGCTTGTTTTGTCACTTTTATTTGGATTTCTAACTAAGGCAACAATTACACTTTCTTCAAATATAAAGTATTTTTCAAATTAAATATATAAAATTTGATATTGAAAATATTTTTAAAATTTATTAGAATAGTAATCAATTATAAACTTAGTAATTTATCAAAAATAAATTTAACTTTTGGATATATTACATCAAAATTTTTTATTTAATTTTGATCAAACAAGTATTTATATTAAAATTGTCAATAACTAATTAAATCAAGATATTTTTATCAAGAGTAAAAATTGAGATAAAATTATTGAATACCACAAAGGTTTGAATTGTTTTGGTTTTCAATAAGTAAATAAAATAAGCTGAATAAAAATAATAAAAATATAGAAGATTGATAAGTTTACACATGGAGGAAGGTGCAAATAACTTTTCACTAAAAAAATCGAAGTCCCAAGGCCAAGATACATTGGAGAAGGCCAAGATACAAAAAGGACACATCGATAAATTGCTATTGACTCTTTTTTTCACTGAAAAATCGTGGTGCCAAAGCTTAGCTGCCAACTCAACTGAAAATTCTTTCAATAATTTAGAATTGTCATATCAATGTACTAATACATTGGTGAGAAATAAGATTTTTTTGTATACTTGGCAGAAGAATAAGACATAAAAGAAAAATTAGGGTTAATAATTTTCTTTTTATTACTTTATTAATATCAATTTCATAATTATCTTAATTATATCTAATTTCTTAATAAAAATTTAAATATAATTTTAAAATTATTATAAGTTGTTTGTAAAAATGTACTCATTTATTTTTTTGTTGGCAAAAAATTAAATATAAAAAATCCAACAATAAACAAATTTAACTATCAAAATTCATTCATAATATTTATTCAATTTCATCAAAAAATTTATTTTATTTTGAAATAAATTTTAAATATAATTAATTTGGTTTAATTTTATATATTTGATTTAAATAAAAATTTTATAAAATATATTTTCAAAAAATTTTATATTATATTTTATTATATATATTTAATATAAATTTTAGAATTAGAACTAATATTTTATTTAATGAAAATATGTTTTTGTCGTTGCATGTTAAAGTACCAAATTTTATCAAATAAGAGCAGCCATTTTGCAGTAAAGGTCACTGGGTCTGCTGGGTCACTAGTCACTGTTTAGTTAGCTTCACCACAATTGTCATTAAGTCAAGTGTCGCATCATTGAACTTTGATTATAGTGCATGTGCATTGGAAATACAAGTCTAATTAAATTACCTTTTTCTTTACTTCACCAAAATAGGGTAAATTAGTCTTTTAAATCATACATTAATTGTCTATTAATTACTTCGATCCAGATAAATTCTATTCGTTGAGTATTATTATATAGCTTAATAGTACATAGGAGCATGCAAATGGGACTAAAGATATAAAAGAAATTTCATTTTCATAGATAGTTATTAACTACATAAAATTGTCCTAGTAATTAATAGTTACATGTACAATATATATGTCCTCACGTGAAATCCAACTTGAAGAATTGTGGTAAAATTTAATTGAATGATGTCGACATTTCATCAAAATATCCCTCCATCAATTTTAAAATTACAAAAATAGTAAACAAATAAATAAATTTTTTAGATTATAATATGATGGATTTATTTTTTTTATTTTTAAATTCTACCATATTTAATTATTCAATTAAAAAGCATTTGAAGCATTTAACTTGTGTTGTTAAATTCAACCACCCTATGTTGTTAAATTCACACCGCCCCCCACCCCTTCCCTATATTTTATTGACTATTATCAAAAAGTAGTGCTCAATTATTTCATACTGAGAAAAAATTTTTGGACAAAAAATGATATGTATTTTTATTTAATAACAATAATAATTCTATCATGTATTTAAATGATTTAATTTCAATCAATTTAAATTTTCATTAAATCCTTCTTTTTAATGAATTATATTAACTAAAATTTTTCATTTAAACCTGATTCTCGATAATTTTAAATTTTTAGAACTCTAAAATTCAACGACATAACTAAAATAAAATAATAGATTCATATTATTAGAATGAAAAACATATTTTATGAAGGCAATTATAAATTAATTCATAATTTTTTATTTCAATTGTACTTTTATAAATTAAAAATTAATTTATTTTATTTTGTAAGTAAAAATTTATATTTTGCATAAAAGTTAAATTATATATCGCAATAACTTTTATAGAGCTTTATTTTATTTGTTTATTGGGATTCCAATCCAATGATTTTTTTTCATATGTTTATTTATATTATATATTTAAGTATGAATAAAGGAAAAACTTCTTTGGACAAAAAAGGACATGTATCTTTTACTTAATAACAAATATAACCCTATGATGTATTTCAATGATTTAATTTCAGCCAATAGATTTTAATTTTCATCAAATCTTTTTTTGAATGCATTATATTAATTAAAATGTTTATTTAAACTTGACTCTCAACAATTTTAAATTTTTAGAACTCTAAAATTCCTGAAAATACTAAAATAAATAATAGATTCATATTATTAGGATGAAAAATATATTTTATGGAGGCAATTAAAAATTAATTATAATTTATTTTTATTTCAATTGTACTTTTACAAATTAAAAAATTAATCTATTTTATTTTGTAAGTAAAAATTTATATTTTGCACGTGATAAATATTACTCATTTTAATTTTAAATCCAACATATTAATAGCAAACTAAATTTTATATATTTTGTTTGACTAGAAAATCCAATCCAAATATCAAATTTGAAAAAAATTAATCTATATTTATCTTTTGTATTTTTATTTATAAATATAACATTGCAACTCATAAATAAGAAAAAAAAATTTCTTCTTCTATACCTCATATATTATTTTATTGTTTCTATTTTTAATTTATTTACATTATAGGTAATAATGAATATAAATTTTGTAATAATACTCTAAATAGAATTTTTTTTCCTGATTAGTTATGCTTGTTATTTATTTATTCATTTTATATTCATTATTATTTTTTTAGTTATATTTTTTTAGTTATATTTTTTTAACTTTTAATGCTTTATAGTATTTACGTTCTAAATATATTTATTTAATACTATAATTATATTACATATTTAATAATAATATTAATCACGTGCAACACACATAAGAAAAAACTAGTATATATAAAATAGGGTGATCAAATTATTTAAATATCAATAAATTATATGATAGTGAATAATTTTTTATTTTTAAATTAAAATATCAAACTGCACCTTATAATATATTTAAAGAGAAATAACTACAACATTATTTCTTTATAGGTAATATCATATATACACCTTAGTTAAGTATAAAATGTTCCA
>CATIWM010047652.1:0-10270 GCA_949671775.1 Mallotus repandus
AATTAAGTTTAATTTAATTTTTGATTGTTGTTTCAATGTTTGATTTATATAATTATGGATATCATTGCAGAACAATGAATATGCTTTTTTCTTTTTTAATTTTAGTTTTCGTATCTTAATTGTTTGTGTTTGTAATTTAAATTTTATTTTTGTCCTTCATGCTTCTGCTATAATTTTCTCAAGGAGCAAACAAACAATTAAGAACTAAAGAAGTTATTCAAAAAACTTGTTTTTAGTTTAAATTTCTCAAGCAAAAAATCTAAAAAAAAAAACTAGTTTATTTAAAAAATAAATTGTTTTATTTTTTTATACATGAGAAAATATGAAAAATCTGAGGTGTAAATATTTAGTAATAAACTATACAATCCATTTTTTTTTTGAAGAGGTGTGTTATACGCGCTTGTTCTTATAAAATTTTAAATTTATATGACCTTTAAATAAAAGTACCGAGCCTATTTGTTAAAAAAGTTAAAATTCGGTCTATTTGACCTTTTGATACAAGTTTAAAGGATAAATTGGCCATTTGTTCAAAAAGAATTTAAGTAAATATCAAAAATTAAAAAAATATTTTTAATTATATTCTCTCGTATATTAAATATTATTTTCATTTATATAATTTTTTTTATGTGTATATCAATATTAATTTATAAAATATTTTCGATTTGATACATTATAAGAGGTAGATTTAAAATAAAAATTTTAAAAATAGACATAATAAAACTTAAAAAGTACTAAAAGTTAATTCAACATTAAAAAATATATATTATCAGGATGAAACCAAGAATATGGCCATTAAAAAAACGTGATCCTGTGTTAGAAAGTGGAAGGGAAAAAAAAAAAGGAAGAAAAAGAAAGAAAAAAAGAAGTTGACAATTGAATCCTACGGAGGAATAAAATTGAGATTTTATTTGACTCGGGTTGATATTGCAACTTGTAAATCAAAGTTTTTTATTATTCTAATTTAACATTGAATAATTAAAATTAAAATTATTAAGTTTAATGAAAAACTGTGCATTCATAACAAAAATGTGTTGTTCTTGTACAAATTAATATTAACATAAATAAATTCAAATTCAATCATGAATTAAATATAATATTAAATAAATAATATATAATGCTTGTTTAATACTAAATAGATAAAATTAAAATTATTAAGCGTAATAAAAAAATTTATATATTTATACTAAAATTATATAATTTTTATATAAATTAATATTAATATTAATATTAAATAAATATAATTTATATTATTAGATAAATATAATATTAAGCAAATAGCATATTTATAATTTAAAATTATGTAATTTTACTATAAAATTATATAAATTTACAATAAAATTGTATTAATGTTGAATTAACTTTACCTGTAAACTACCTAGTTCTATCTGTAAACTATGTTGTTTTGTTTTGATGTTAAACCAAAAACTACGTAGTTTCATTATGAAACTACGTAGTTTTGATCCCAGATAACACAGCCACAGCCCTAGCCCTACGCAAACGTTTCCTTCCTCCTTTATTTTCGCTTCCATCTTCAACTCCAGAGCTTTCGCCCACCACCACCGCAGATAATTCCGGCCACCATCTCAGATTGGCTTCTTCTTTTTCATTTTCTTTCTTTCCTCTTCACCGCCTCACTCGTTTTTCTTTTCTTCTGTCATCACAGCACAGCTATCACCACCGCGCTGCACCGTTTGATTTTCTTGTGTAAGCTTAGATGCCCTTTTTTTTCATGATTCTGGTTGATTTGAATAAATATGCATCATGTGTTTCTTGGTATTACTGATTTACTTTCAGATCTTTAAAGAATTGATTTTTCTGTCACTCACTCTCTCTCTTTTTATCTATTTTGTCTAGCACTTGTTTTGATAGAGTTGTTTGAGTTCTTGAGCTCAAACTCTGCAGTGGATTATAGGTTTTATTCACCTAACCAAATTTGATGAATGCTGTGAAGAAAAAATGGTCGTAGCTTCAGTTTTACATTGAGAGCTGACTGACGAGCTTAACCATTTTTTTCGCCAGCTACATGTGTAAAGAGCTCAGCTCGGCTCTTTTAATAATTAAATGAGCTGATTGAGAGCTGAGCTCAAGCCAAGCTCGAGCTGCAGTTTAGAAAAAATTGGCGGCTCAAAATCTCTTAATTTTTGACGAGCTGCGCCTGAGCTTTCCAAAGCTTGGCTCAGCTCCATTACACTTCCGAATATGCATTTTTATCTCCATAAAATTTTTTCTCATAATTTTTTATTATATGATATTTTTAGAATTAATTTTTTTTTATAAAAAATTTTAACAATACATTTATTTATTTATGTTATTTTTAATTACTTAAATTTTATTCATAAGATTAATAACTTTTTTAAAAATAATTTCACATTAACATTAACAACTTATCATTATTTTTTATTTGGTAATTTAACTATTACACCTGGTAATTATTATTACTTCGGAGAAAAAAAAAATAAAGACTTTAATGTTGTTAGCCTGTGAATATTTGATTTGACCATAATTCCTTCCCGGCGCATTGGTCCAGGTCTGCACGCGGAACATAGCCCAGAACCCACTATAACGGCAAGTTAAACTCATTAGTGAAGTGTTGCTTTTAAGAGAGAAAAGCCAGTGAAAAAGGAGACACCAATGGAGACACAAATGCAGCAGCGACAGAAGAAGCAAGTTCATCTCTTTTACTTCCATGAATGTGAAGACCTTGCTCTTAAAGTTGCTGCTCACTCCGACCTCATCAGTCTTCAATCCATCAATTGGAGGTCCTTCTTGTTGCGCTCCAAAATTTCCTTCTTGTGTTTTGTATATTATGCCTGGATATTTATGGTTTTACTTTTAGCTTCTTCTTGTTGTTGTTGTGTATCTTGTATGATGTGGGGTTGTAATGTGTGCTGTGCATATATCAGGAGTTTTGATGATGGGTTTCCAAACCTTTTTATAAACAATGCACAAGAAATGCGAGGTCAACATGTTGCCTTTCTTGCGGCTTTCAGTTCCCCAGCAGTCATCTTTGAACAGCTTTCTGTCATATATGCACTCCCACGGCTGTTTGTTGCTTCCTTTACATTAGTTTTGCCATTCTTTCCAACTGGCTCGTTTGAGCGAATGGAAGAAGAGGGCGATGTTGCAACTGCATTTACAATGGCAAGAATATTATCAAACATTCCCATATCAAGGGGTGGCCCCACTAGTCTAGTTATCTATGATATACATGCTTTACAGGTTTTCTCCTCATCTTCTTTTTTCTTGGTTGTTCTTTTTCTAACAATGAAGCATTTCTTCTATTACTTCATGTGCTTTTTTTATATCTGCTGTTTCATTCGACTCATCTCCAAGTGCGTTTTTACATATTTGGAAACATCGATTGTTGAGAAGCGATAAACTTCGTTTCTTCTATTACAGCCAGTCTTTTCAATAACTAAAGGCACTAGGGTTGAATCCTGCTCTTTTGGCCTGCAAAGATAATAGCTCGAAGTACATGAAGTGTTAAAATTATCAACTTGTACTAGTTTTAGCCTTACCGCAACTGGTAAAATTGTTCCTTTGGTGACCTGTGAATCAGAGTGTAGTTCCTTAAAGTTGTGTCTTCTTATGTTGGTTATTGTCTTGTGCTAGTTAGATTTGGAGGATAACCTATCCTCCACATCCTAATGTCCTTACTTTTGTCATCATAAAATTCTACGTTTATGGAAAAGAAACATTCTTACACTATAAGCTGTCTTAAGATATAGTTTATGTTCTTTAGAGTGGTATATTTGGGATGAGCTAGTACATGGCCATGCTGGATTTTAGAATCAAATAGCACCTTTATTTTTTGTAAATGCAGGAAAGATTTTATTTTGGGGACCATGTTTTGCCTTTGTTTGACACGGGGATTCCTTTGCTAAAGCAGCGCCTTCACCAGCTTCCTGACTCTGATAAGGTTTGCTTATTTTTGTCAAATATGTTTTTGTGGTTATCATGATTGGTGTCATTGCATTTGTAGTATTTACAGAAGTGCAGTTGCTGCCACATATGTATTTCTTCTGTAAAATAGTACTGTTTTTCAGATTGTTGTAGCTTTTCCAGACGATGGAGCTTGGAAACGGTTTCACAAACTGTTGGATCATTTTCCCACGGTTGGTTCAAAATTTTTGTTCAAATGAAACATAAAATGTTTTTATATGCCAACTATTACATCGTTTTGTTAAATCGTGTGTTGAATAATAGGTCGTGTGCAATAAAGTCCGTGAAGGTGATAAGAGAATAGTTCGTATAAAGGAGGGGAATCCTGCTGGTTGTCATGTGGTCATTGTTGATGATTTGGTGCAATCTGGAGGCACCCTTATCGAGTGTCAGGTTCTTTGAATTTACTTTTGAACTTTATGAGTTTTGTTACATGTTTAATCTTTTCCTCCTATTCATCAGCCTGTTTATTGAATCCAATTTACTTAAGCCTCGTGTTTCTCCTGTCGTGTTGCTTTACTCCTCAAACTATTATTTCATATGCATTTTTTTCTTGAATTTATTGTCAAAAACTGTTTCCGTGGTAAAATTCTGCTACCAGATTTTTTAATTTTGAATTTACACTCATAGATGTACATTCTGTCACTTTTGTGTCATAATGCTTTGCATTCAAGGAAATAAGTGTGGTAACTGAAAAGCTTGTCAAGTTAATTTAAAATAATTTTCAAAAAGTACCTGTACCCCACCTGCATGTGCCCCGAAAAGTGAATAATTTTATTTTAGTCCCTGCAGTTTTAGCTAAATTTCACTGACATTGTTTTATCTATTAAATTTGAACCCTCATGTAATTCTAAATTTTAGTTTAATTACTCTTTTTTTTTTTCCCTATCATTATTTCATTCATATCCTATTTGATGTTTTATTTTTGCTCCATGTAAGCTTAACTAATTTTCTGCCCCTCATATATTAAGTTTCACCCCAAATATGTTGAATTAATTTTGAAGGATGCGTATCATAATGTGATTGGGGGATGTAGTTGTAAATTGAAGCTGCCTCTCCTCCCCTGCTCACTATCTGTCTTGACCATCAGCAAATGCAAGTGATTTGTTTTATGACTGTTCCTTGGAAATTATAGACCTCATACCCATTGACAACTGGTATGTTGTAGACAAGTATACATAATATGATGGTTTTAATCCTTTCTAGACAATGAGGAACTGCATAGGGATTTGGTAATCTTTTCTAAATTCCATAGTCAAAAAATGTTGTGGGACTTGTAAGGTCGATTAATTACTAGAATTCAGCCTTATGCTCTGCTGTGATTTTTTTGACTGTGTGATTTGGAACATTGAACAGTTGAAAATTTGGAATGATCTTTACATGTGTTATGGATACAGTTAGTTCAGTTTTTTCAGCAGTTTATGTTCACTTTTTAGTAGTTGTATTTCCTCTTTGTATTGTTAAATTTGGTGGTTCAATTGCCTTGTCATTTTGAGTAGTTCAGTTAGTAAGTTCCCTAACTAAATTATATTGTTAAATTGATTAATTTTTTAGCAAATTGCATTTTCCTCCTTGAGGTTTGACATAAACACTTTCCTTACTCTTGTTTGAAAATCAAATTTTTTCGTTCCTCATTTTTTATTCTCTTAACATTTTAGTCCTTTAGTTAAATTTTACATTAGTATCTTAGTAAATAAGACATTTAATCCTTCTATTTTATATAATTTAGCACTTCAATCCCCTTATTTTAATAAGGTAAAACATTTTAATCCCTTAGTATTTTAACTATTTTAAATTTAAAATCATAGTACCAACTAGATTTCCAACACTTATATATATATTTTCATCAACACTTCAAAATAAAAAGTTTAAGTTATAATTTCAATGAAATCAATAATTTTTACCAATTTCTCTTATATTAGCTTCTATATTAGATTTCATCAATTTTACTTCCGTTTAAAGTTATTTATTTTATATATTCTTTAATTTTAGGTAAATGAAACTTTAAAAGGAATAAAATTAATGAAATTAAGTAAAAGAGTGAATATTAATAAATTGATGAAAATTTATAAATTTATCAAAATTACAAGTTGATTTTTTATTTAATTTATTGATAGGGATATGCCTAGGTGTTGAAAGTTTACTTAATATTGAAATTTTAAATTTAAAATAATTAAAAGAAGATTGAATGACTAAAATATTTTGTCTTATTAAAATTGAGGGATTAAATTGTGTTAATTTCATAAAATAGAGGAATTTGAATGTATTTTGATACCAGAGACTTATGTAAAATTTTAATAGAGGGACTAAAGTGTTGTTGGAAATAAAACTGAGGATAAAAAAGATTTTATTTTCAAATAAGAGTGTAATTATATCAAATCTGGAGGAGAAAAATGTAATTTGTTCTTTTTTTTTTTTTTAATGAAAAACACAGGAATTTGAGTTCTTGTGTTCTTTCTCAGATTCAGCCCTTATTTCAGCAAGTGACAATCAGTCATAAAATTAAGAAGACACAGACAGCAGGTCCATTTTCAGGATTTCCCTACTAATAACACCATAACTTGATATCAGGTCAAGGCCTGTAAGATAGTATAGGGCTTATGTCATTAAGGATGATATACAAGGATGGCAAGTAATGTTGCACATTGCCAGAAATTTGACCAAGCTAGAGCCAGACCTTCTTATACTGAAGACTGGAATTTTCTTATATACCAAGCACATGAATAGTTTGAATAGTTTGCCCATATGAGATGTAGCTCACTATAATATCTGAAAATGAAATGGTCAAGAGAAATTAGGAAAATGTTTGAATGGAATTATTTTATGCCATAAAAGTACTAAAAAGAATTGCTATGTTACATAGACATTGTGTATAAAAATGTTCCAGTAACAACATTATTATTATTAAAATTTATTGAGTTTCAATCACATGCAGGGGCATGTTATTGAATTGTTATTTATAAAATAGAAATGATCTATTTCACATTTTCTTACCTTCTGTTATGTTTCTTATTTTTCCAAATATGTATCATGTTTATCAATTTTTTATTGTCATGTTGAAAAATGGAGGCAGTCTTCTTGATTAGGTCCTGTGGCAGCTCTAGTGGGACAGGAACAAGCATCTTAAACAGCTCGGCCATACACAAATTTTAATTAAGATTCTGCTTCATGGCATTAGTTGAAAACTTTTTCTTCTCCTCTTAAACAACAGCGTATGAAGTCTTAATTAGGATTACCCTGGAGAGACCAGCTGCAGTTCTAAGAATCTGAATTAGTTAAAGAGTTAGCTGACTTGAGTTTTGTTCAGGAATTACCTCATTATTACCATTGAAATTTTATTCATTTTGATATTGCAACCATGGATGTTTGTGAACTCCAATAAATTACTAGTTGATATTTCTTGTGAGTTGAGTTACTGATTATGAACATGGACAATTGCCTTATGATTCCTTGCACTTGTTCTTCCAGAAAGCATTGGCAGCTCATGGTGCAGCAAAAGTGAGTGCATATGTCACCCATGGGGTCTTTCCTAAGCGCTCTTGGGAGCGATTCACTCACAAAAGTAATAATAGAAACACCTGATTTTCGTAATTCCTGATACAGTTGTTCATTCATTTTCTTTAATCTGCAGAACTATGTCATTTAGTTGTCTGATCATACTGCCACTCACTTTTTCCCCCCCTCTTCCTCAGAAGGCTCGGAGACTGCATTTACCTATTTTTGGATCACCGACTCATGCCCATTAACTGTCAAAGCTATAGCAAATACGCTTCCATTTGAAGTTTTGAGTCTTGCTGGATCCATTGCTGATGCTCTGCAAATATGAGCAAACTAAGAAAGACTGTAAGGAGGGATGTCGCATTCCTGAAATAAGTTGTTGAGACAGAACATGAGCTGTTCCTTTTATTTAATGTCTCTCTCTGGAAGGAACTTATTTTTACTTATTTTTCACTTTCAGTTAATCAT
Source organism: Mallotus repandus (assembly GCA_949671775.1). Taxonomy (NCBI): domain Eukaryota; kingdom Viridiplantae; phylum Streptophyta; class Magnoliopsida; order Malpighiales; family Euphorbiaceae; genus Mallotus; species Mallotus repandus. The sequence continues at coordinate 7,909 of CATIWM010047652.1, forward strand.
AAAATACATCAGCCTAATAAAAGCCATTTTGAGCTTCATATATTTTTTGCTTTTCAAACCAATGAACAATGGATCAATCCATCTCCAACCCTTAACACTCAAATGGTGTTAAATTTACATTATAATGTTGTTTTTACAGTAATTTTATTCCAATCCATTACACTATTTTTAACACCAAAAAAAGTATTATCTGGATATTCTTTTTTATATCTTATATTATAATATTTAAATATTTACCATATTACACTTATATTTATATTCTTTTACCAAATACATCCACAAAAAATATTTTTTGGTATTGATCAAATAATGTTAAATTAATAATTATTTAATTAATAAATTTTTAAACGCCATATATTAATACTTAATTAAAAATAAAAATTAAAAATTGAATATTACATTCAACGATAAATAATAAAAGAGTACAATTTAAATAATATTGCTTCATCTTCATGCCTCCGAATTGGTATATTTCTCCCATTAATGGTCAATTAATGTATAACGAAGTGCAATGTGTGCATTTTTTTCTTGATTTGTCTATGTCGAACAAGAAATTCTTGAAATACAGTATTTTCATCGACTACCATTTCAACTTTCGGTACTAGTGCTTCCGTTGCATTCGTAATTACCGCATTTAAATCACGTTCATCCTCGATTATTATATTATGCATGCTGCCATTATATCATGCAGTACATCTTTTCTTCAATACCGGACTGGTCCTGCCACAATTGCAAATCGTGCTTGTAGAACTCCAAATGCTCGCTCAACATCTTTTCTACACGCTTCTTGTTTCATGGCAAAATATTTTTTTTTTGGAGTTCGTGGTTCATGAATAGTTTGTACAATAGTAGACCATTTTGGACGGGCACATTTTGAAAAGTTTAAAGATAACAACAACAATCCAAGACAAGCTATTCGATTACAATATTTCAACAATATTTCATCGAGGTCTGAATATTCCCCTTCCGATTCTCAAATACCAGAATCTCCTGAGGATACACAATTTTTTATTAATTTAAAAGATCATAACGTTGGTGGTTCCTCACACCCCACTGGAGTAAAAAAAAAAAGCCAAAATGAAGAGGAAAATGGTTGAATAATTTTCTAATATCGTTAGCATTAAAGAACAAAATGACAAAGTTATAGAGTTGTTGGAAAAGTCAAGTTTGGACATGCAACATCAAATGAAGATGCAAAACGAACAGATTGCCTTACGAAAATTTAGAGAAGGAAATAAAGTCTTGTACCGAGACTTGAATGCTATTTCCGATCCAAGAATTTGTACAATTACTCAAGCTGAACAAGAAAGAATTATTCAAAAAAGAGCGCAACAACAACAAGTACCACCAGAACATCATGATTTTGACCAATATTTTCATAATATTAGTGAATTTAAAATTGGTTTACCAAATTATTAAATTATTGTAAGTTTTGTGTGTTATGTTTAATGTTTAATTTTAGTTATGTAATGTTTGTTTAATGTTTAGTTCTAGAGTTCTAAGGTTTATTTAATATTTTTTTTAATGTTTAATGTTTGTTTTAATGTTTAAATCAAAATGTTATTTGCAATTAATTTTTTTTAATGTAAAATTATTTAAATTGAAGTATAATTTTTTATAATAAAAAATATTTATTTGTTATATATAAATACATTAAGAAAAATATTTTAAATAAAATAAATATTTTAGACTAAATTGTTAAAAAATTATATCTATACAATAAAAAAATTAGACTAAATTGAATATGTTAAAAGTTAATAATATAATTTAAAATAAATAAAAAATATAAAAATGCACTGAAGTGAACATAGCAAATGTAATACATTTGCCATATTCACCAACACAAAAGTGCGTTGAAAAATAGGTATAACTTGGAGTGGAAAAACGCAAATTTTGCACTATTATAATGCTGCCATAGAGATGGCCTAAGAATGTTGAACGAAGTTTGACTCCAACTGGTCGTCCAGCAACAAATGTAGAGTAGACCCAACAATGCATAGCCCAACTCAAAATACACACTAGAAGATCTTGACCATACATAAAAATGGGACATGGATGGATTAGGTAGGTATTGGATGGGTTTAAATTGAACCCTCAATTATTTATTTATGACCAATCCATTATTTATAAGGATATTTACATAAATATACTAAAAATTAAAAAAAAATTAAAAATATTGTTGACTTAAAATTTTTTTAAAAGTATTTATTCTAACTTTTTTTTCAAATATAACTTATTTTCTTTGCCACCCTTATTTTTAGGATTGTCTTTTTTTTTTAACATTTTTTTCTTTTTTAATGATTTTTCAACTTTTTTCTTCCACATTTTGTTTATTTTCTTTTGTTTTAACAATTTTTTACTT
>CATIWM010047655.1:0-12515 GCA_949671775.1 Mallotus repandus
TTAATTGGGTATCACTATTATGATTTGGCAATGATTTTTCATTTCTTTCGTATGATTGGGCTCTAGAGCTAGAGTTGGTCACCAGGATAGTTCACATCCATGATACTTCTTTCCCAACCATGGCGAGGAGGGGTGCCAGTCATGCATGGAGAAGGCACGTTGCTCGCTTGCTGATCTACCGCAAGAGGCTGAACACTCTTACACATAATGAGGTATGGTACTTGCAAAATAATTATATTCAGTGTCATAGTTATTAATTGAATTCATCTCACTTACTCATTTGTTTTTACAGCTATGCCCAGATTTATGGGGTCCTCAGGCTAGATGGACACTAGCTATGCTTCACTCAGTCCCTCTATCTTAAAACAGGGTGCTACTCTGAGGACCTAACTGTAGGGTATGGTACCTCGGTGAGAGGATACGAGCTTAGTGTGGGGGTGCTCATGTGAGATGACCACCTCTTCCTCCTCCTCGCAAGATTTTTATAGGATATTAACTAGAGGGAGATGAGCTGGATCAGGCTGTTGAGGGATATAATGTTGATGATTACTGTGAGAGAAGGAAGTCGCGCTACAAAAACTTTATATGAACTTATCTCCTGCAAAGAGTACCTCTTCCCGGATCTACATCCTAGGTAAACAAATGATTTTATTAAGCATTTAACTTTGCATTTTTTATATGCAGACATCTTTTTTTTATTTCTTTCTCTTTTTTAGGCTCCAATTAGAGCACCAGCTGTTCAGCCTAGGCCTACAGTGCAGGAGAGGTCATCCTAATGTCCTCACATTGTGCCTCATAATGAGGGTACCTTGACTAGGGTACTGCCTCCTAGTAGTGCTCCCAGCTCTAGCTCTAGCTCTCAGGTGGTTGCTAGTATGCTTGCTGCTCCTTCAGATCTGATGATCCAATGTTGGCTGCCTTCAAGCAAGTTATCTTGCCAGTTTCTTACACCAGACATGAGCGTACAGCCAATATTCATTCCAGAGGCCTCTACAATAATTATATTCATTCCAAAGGCCTCTAAACATGTGAGCGTACAGCCAATATTCATTCTATTTTTCAAATTAAGCTTAACACAAGATTAATTTTGATAATTAAACTCTGCTACAGATACCTCGAGGCAAGGGAGAGTATATGTATTACATGATAGAGGCCTAGCAGGACTTCCTGATGAGCACGATCCAGCAGTGGAAGGTAATATTCATTACCTATCTCTACATGTATGCATGCTTTCATGATTTCTTACCTTTCTTTATATTTTAACAGGATAAGTTTGATGCTAGTCTAGCTAGAGTCATAACACTCGAGCATCAGTTGGTTGCTCTCCACGTTGATGATGAGGAAGAGACTAGTGATGATGAGGAGGAGGAGCAAACTGGAGAGGAGGAGGTTGTTGCTTAGGCTGGGGACGATGGAGGTGACCTGCTGATGAGGAAGGTGATGAGTCTAAAGATGGCGAGTAGATGTCTTTCTCAAATTTTGTTAGATTAGGATCACATCTACTCTTTGAACTGTTATCATTTTGCTAAAACTAATTATTTATTTTAGCTTTTTCCATATTTGGCATCAAATAGAATGAGTTTGAACTTCATTAAACTGAACTTGAGTTAGTTAAGACATTTTATTCATGAGAATTTTCTATTTTGATAATTGAATCTCATTTATAACATCAATACAGCAAAAATAAAACATTTTGCATTTGTTGGAGGTGTGCGCCTCTTCATAGAGGCGTCGCCTCTTTGTGTCTCTTCATAGAGGCGTCACCTTTTTGCAAAGAGGTGATATGGAATCACCTTAGCACACAGAGGCATCACCTCACTGTAGGAGTGATCGCCTCTGCCACAGAATTCTGCAGCTATAAAAATCCCTAATTTTCTCTAAAATCCCTAATTTTCTCTAAAATCCCTAACTTCCCACTCCTGAATTTCTCCTTCATTCTATCTTCCTAAATTGCATTCTACTCACCCAAAATGACTGAAAAAAGCTTAAAACAACTATAACCAATACTAAAAAACTTAGATGGCAGATCATGGGCAAGATTAGAGCCATTTCATCTATCGATTTTTCGATCCATGCATGCAAGCAAGATCAACTTCCCATTTCTCTATGTTCTTACTCAATTTTGGGATCCCTAAAGACAAGTCTTTCGGTTCAACACAATGGAGTTATGCCCCTTGCTAGAGGAATTTAAAGCCATCCTAGGCTCTCAACTGGATTCTACTCGTCAGATTACAGTTCCTTCGGTTCAGACACCAGATTTATATTCTATTCAGTATTAGACGGCCAGGCTATTCAACCTTTCTCCTTAAGCTTCTCTTCATCACATCTTCGATAATGAAATTTTGATAAGCTCTCTTTTTGAAGTTGCTGCAACCATGGATAGCAATAAAGTGTACTGGCCACGGATGATTGCTCTCTGTCTGTATGCTCAGTTCTTGCTAGTTTCCCCTTTTGGCAACTGTGATTCAAAGATTCTCCACACTCTGGATCAAGTGGAAGCGGGTCTCAACCCTTTACCAGTGTCGGGTTAAACAACTTTGCAAAAACCATACGATTTTTTGAAAGTCCACTGTTATTGGAGGTTAGCTTTTTTCTCTTCTCTCTTTACTTACTGTTTTCATGTCATTTTTATTCATTTATAAACTGGAAAGGCATAGTTTTATGAAAAACTGAGGTTGTTTAAGCCTCCTAGAGACATTGCACATTACAAAGCCAAACACTACCGTACCTGAAGACTTCACCCCATTTTGAAAGATATGCGAAGCTGGCTGGCTACATTTCCAGATACTTCGATCCAATGGATGTGCCCCTAGTGAAGATTGTAGCACATGACTATTCGGTCTTACACCTATTATGTTCCCATAGCCAGCCTCCACTTTGATACTTTTTATAACCCTGCACGCCTTTACAGGCAATATGGGCAAAAGCAGCTAATTGTAGGTCCAGTCCATGAATTTGAGCTAGGACCTCTCTCCCAAAACTTTCTAGATAACCTGGTAGAAACTTGGCCTCGCTGAACCATCCTGAAGCCCATCGACTACAATAGAGATCCGTCCACTGATGATCTGTACAATGAGTGGATTCAGTTGTAACAAAGACTAATGAATTTATGATAAATAGAAGGACAAGAGTATTGCAAACATTAAGTGTTCAATTCAAGAAAAGAAGCCAAAATTAGTTTATGTAACTTAATATTTATTTTTTTTTTGGTAGATGGAATTTCCCTTTTTAATTAAACAGTTTGTAATGAATACTTAATACAATGCTTAACAGTAACAAAAGTGAACCATTTTATTTAACTTAAGCACAAAGTGACTATACATTTTGCTTCTAATACATCTCATGCTGCCAGTTGGCTTTCCCTTGCAAGTTTTCCAACCAGCTATTTTTCTCTCTCTCTCCTTTTTATGTCCTTAATTATTGTCTAGACCGCCACTTTTGAGGTTTTTAATCCAATAGGACTTTTTAATTTTTTCATTTTTTTTTCTCTTATTTTTTCCTAGGCAGCCTCTTTTGTGAGGTTTTCTCCCTAGAGAGACTTTACAAAAAGTACTTCTTCAGCTTATCTAGGTTAATGGGCTCTCTGAATTCATTCCCTTCCAGATCAGATAAGACAGCAGCACCCTTGGAAAATAGTTTCTTTACCAGATATGGACCTTCCCAATTCAGTTTAAACTTCCCTCATGGATCTGTCATGATCAGCCTAGTCAACTTTAATACCAAGTCACCCTCTTTGATTTTACCCGGCTTAATCTTCTTATTGTAAGCTCGAGCTATCCTCTTATGATACAGCTGGGAGTGATACATGGCTTTCACCCTTCTCTCATCTAAGAGTGTTAGTTGTGCCAATTGGCTTTCTACCCATTGATATTCGGGAATTTTAGACTCCAGAAGAACTCTTAGTGACTGAATCACAACTTCTATTAGCAGTATGGCTTCGTATCCAAAGACTAAAGAGTATGGAGTAACTCCAGTCGATGTTCTGGTAGTGGTTCTATACCCCCATAATGCAAACTATAGATGATCTTACCAATCCCGGTAGGTTTCCATCATCTTGGACAAGATCTTCTTCAAATTCTTATTTGTGATTTCAACTGCACCATTTGCCTGTGGCCTGTATGGAGATGACCTATGATGCTCAATCCTATACTCTTTTAGTAAAGTTGTCATCTTGGCCCAGAACTGGATGTCATTATCAGAGACTACATGTTGAGGTAACCCGTATCTACAAATTATATTCTTCTCAATAAACCTTGTTATTTGTTTTTATCCAACAGTAGCTAATGATTCCACCTCAACCCATTTGGAGAAGTAATCAATATTCACCACACTGTAGTAATGACCATTTGATGCTTTCGGCCTTATCTCCCCTATGATCAATTCCCAAACTGCGAATGGCCAGGGAGAAGTCATCCTTTGAAGCTCCATGGAGGGTAATGATTAACATCACTATATGATTGGCAGTTATGACACTTCTTCACAAATTTTATGCATTTCGTTTCCATTGTTAGCCAGAAGTAGCCTTGTCTAGCTATTTTCTTGGCTAGGACTGTTCCATTCATATGCGAACCACATACTCCATCGTGAATCGCTTCCATAAACTTCTGAGCCTCATTCTTATCCACACATCTCAAATGCACTCCAGTTGGCACTCTTTTATATAGCATTCCATTATGACTGATGAATTGACAAGACAACATCCTGAGAGGCATCCTTTCATTCATATTAGTATCCTTGGAAAACTGCCATGTTTCTAAATATTGCTGTAAATTGTAGAACCATGGCCTTTCTATGGAGTCAACTAGCATCAACCTTATCTCTTCATAACACGGGATTTAAGATTTAACAAGAATCAAAGTTTGACTTATGTCTGTTTTTCTCCTTCCCAGGTAGAAGCTAAGGTGGCGAGTGCGTCTGCCATTTGATTATCTTCTTGTGGTAGATGAAAGATTTTGCATTGAGCAAAAGATAATAGGATAATAGTTGAATAGTCCCAATACAGTCTCAACTTATCTTCTCTCATTTCCCACTATTTGGAGATCTATTTAACTACTAGCATAGAGTCTCCATATATCATGACCTCCTCTGCCCTCACAGTTTGAAGTGCTTCTAAACTGAAAATGCAGGCTTTGTATTCGGCCTGATTATTGGTGACTTTAAATTTCAACCTTTTCACTATTGGGATCATTTCTCCTTCTGGTGAGACTAGAATTACACCTATACCTGCTCCCTTGCTATTGACAGCCCCATCAAAGTACATTTTCCATGTTTGGATTTTGATTACACCCAAGTGCTCATCTAGAAACTCTAACTCCTAATCTTGTCCATCATCCACTGGATTTTAAGCCAAGAAGTTCACCACAGCTCTTCCTTTCACCACTTTCTTTCCCACATAATCTATGTCAAATTCTGTGAGCAAAACCAACCATCTGGCCAATTTTCCTGTGAGTGACAGAGTCTGCTGAAGGTATCTGAGTGGATCATGTTTCAAAATGGCTTGAACCTTGTATGATGGGAAGTAATGTTGGAGCTTCTTTGTGGCCCAAATCATAGCCAGGCATGTCTTTTCTACCAAACTGTAATTGGCCTCATAAGACAAGAGTTTCTTGCTCGGGTAATACACAATTGCTCAATTCTTCCATCGCTTTCTTAAGCTAGCATCACACCCACTGCTTCTCTTTCAATCGCTAGATAAAGAATTAAAGGTCTACCCGGCCTTGGTGGTTATAATACAAGAGGATTCATCAAATAACTCTTGATAGTTTCAAAAGCCTGTTGACACTTGTCATCCCAGATCACCGGTTGATTCTTTCTTGGGAGCTTAAGGATTGGCTCACAAATGGTAGTCAGCTTAGCTATGAACCTACTGATGTATTGTAATTGTCTAATGAACCCTCTAACTTCTTTCTCGTTCTTTAGCGTGGGCATCTCTTGGATCACTTTAACCTTATCTGGATCCACTTCATTCCTTTTATGATTGACGATGTGGCCTAGTAGCTTTCTAGAGGTTACCCCAAAAACATACTTCTTCGGGTTCAATCTGAGATTGTACTTTTCAACTATCGCTAGGAATTTATCCAAAGCTTCGAAGTGTCCTTCCCGTATTGGAGACTTCACCATCATGTCGAACATGTATACTTCTATTTCCTTGTGGACCATGTCATGTAATAAGTGGTAGCCATCCTCTTATAGATAGCTCCTATATTCTTTAATCCAAATGGCATGACTGCATAACAGTAGACTCCTCATTCAATGGTGAAAGAAGTCTTCAGCTTGTCTATCACTGCCATTATGATCTGGTTATATCCCGAGAAACCATCCATAAAGGAGTACATAGCACTTGAGGCTGCACTATTGACCAAGGTGTCAATATGTGGTAGGGGAAATTCATCTTTTGGATAAGCCTTGTTCAAATCCCTCTAGTCTACACACATTCTGACCCTTCCATCCTTCTTAGGGACTGGCACTATGTTGGCTAGTCATTGGGTATCATCCACTACTTCCAAGAACTTCACTTTCAGCTGCTTTTCCACTTCTTATTTGATTAAAAGAGCCCATTCTAGCCATAATCTTCTCTTCTTTTACTTTATTAGCGCAATTTGAGGATATGTAGGGATTCTGTGTTTTGCAATTTCCCTATCAATTCTGGGCATATCCTCGTAACCCTAAGCAAATACTTTCTGTCTTTTTCTTAATGTTTCTTCTATTTTTATTCTCTCATCAGGAGTTAAATTCGAAGCAATAAGTATATTCATAGGATTATCACATGTACCTAAATTAAATAATTCAATTTGCACTAAATTAATGTCAAACATATGCATGAAGTGATCATCACAAATAGAATAACTGTTAGGAAACACATCACACAAGTAGGCAAAGTTAGATTCTATTGCATTAACTTTGGAAAAGAAAATATTGTCAGTATTAATCAGGTTTTCAAGAGAAATGTCAAGATCATCATAGGAGACATCCATGATCGAATTAAGGTTAAAAGATTAAAAATCACACTCCTCTTTCTGATCCCCAGCATCCTTCAACTCTGCCACAGAGATGTCCTTTTCTGGTTCGAGAGTCTATACCAATTCCTTCACCATAGGCTCCTTGGCAACTGACTCTTGGATCCCAGCCATATGCTTAGTAAAGATTTTAAATCCAGGGACCATCTTTTCGGCTATTATTAGTGGCTTGGGGTTGTTAGCATAACCCTCTTCCACAAAGGTTTCCCATAGTGGTTTCCACTTAGGCTCAGCTCTGTCTTTGTTCTTCCCAAACTCAATCATATCTTCATTCCTTTCCTCAAAAGCATCATCACCCTGGTATCCTACTCCATATTTTAAAATCGGAGTCTTCCACTCAATGAACCTTTGCAGGCCTTGTTGGTTCTTTCCTAACCCTATATTAGGCATGAAGTTCATACTTTTTCATGCTCACAATCTTTGGATTCAGCTCATCTTCATAAATCACATAGACCTCAAAACTTACACTAACCAGAATCTCATTGGAAGCTAGCTTCAGAGTAGCCACATCAGCTTGAGTTTCTACTGTTATAGTGACCACTTTCCTCTCATTTGGGAAATTGAGCTTCTGGTGCATGGTTGATGGCACTCCTCCTAATGGATGGAACCATGGCCTCCCTAACAATACAGCAAAAGTGATTGGGATGTCAATTATATGCAGATTGACCTAAACCTCTATAAGTTCTGTCTTGACTAGAGCTCTGAAGGTCCCTTTGACTGGCCTTTTGGTGTCATCATAGGCCTTGATGACTACTTTAGATGGCTTTAAGTCAGCCACAGTCAATCCCAGCTTTTGCAGAATCTTCAAAGGACACACATTGATTATGGATCCATTGTCCACCATCACACAGTAAATTAATTTCCCCTTAACTTCGGCCTTGATGAATAAGGCTTTGTTGTGATCTCTACCCTCTAAGGGTAGATCATCATTTGTGAACACAATTGCCCCTTGAGGGCTCTTTGTCAATGAATCTACCATTTGATTAGGAGTGTAAGTTATAGGGATCTTCTTGTGATCAAGAGCCATAACCAGTGCCTCTCGATAGGCTCTGGAGTGCATAAGTAACTCCCAAATGTTGGCAAGAGTTTTCTCATCTCTCTTAGTATCAACAGCCTTCTCATTCTGCTTTGTTTCATCATCTTTTTCCTCCTTCTTTACTTCTTCATATGAACCCATCTTCTCTTTTCCTCGCTCATCAGATTTTACTTTTTCCTTCTTTTTCTCAACCATTTTAATCATCTGAGCCTTCTTTCTCTTGTCACCCTTCCATAGATCAACCCGTCTTTCTCTTTCATCATCAGAGCTCCAAATGTCTAAAACATTTACATTGAGCTCCTTAGGCTGCTCATTTGGATCCAGGTTTTTAGATTCAGGTTTTAGTGGTGTAGGCGTGGCATCGACGAAGGAATTAAAGACTTGTTCCTCTGTCAAGCCGATGTTTATCATCAGGATGGGTGGATTTGGTTATGGTACATTATGGTAGTTGGGTAGAGGGTTGTTTCTGGTGTTTGGTTTTCTTTTTTCAGGATCAGTTATCTTGCCTGAATCAATCAAATCTTGAATTTTATATTTCAAGCGAATGCAGCCATCAATGTCATATTCGATAGTTTGGTGATATTTACAATAAAACTTTGGGTCGGCATTTGGGAAAGGTGTTCTTTAAGGTAGAGGTCTTATCAGGTTGTTCTCAATCAGCTTTTCTGGGACTTTAGAAAGAGGTCTTCCCAAATTAGAAAAGCTTCGGGGTTATCCGACGGTATTGATTTAAACGTTACTGCTTGGTCCGATCACACTATTGGATCTGGTTCCCTCTCTACTTACAGATCTTCCGCTGAAGAATTTCTAATCTTGCACTAGGTCAGACTCTTTTTGTACCCTAAATTGGTGTAACTCCTCAAAGTTCCTAATCCCAAGATCCCTCAACTTTTTGTAAAGCAATGGGACATAACCTTCCATTACTATTGTCAGCTAGTCTGATTATGTCGGTATGTGCTTCATTTTTGATAACTTTCCTCTCCATCTAGTCAAATACACAGCGAATGGCTCGTTGAACTTTTGCTTTATGTTCTGTAACTCCTTTAGAGATACCTCCATTTGAGCATTCAGACCATACTGCTTGATAAATACAACATACAATTCTTTCCAGTCACTATGCATATATGGTTCTAAAGTATAGTACCAACGGATTGGACCACCCTCCAAAGATAGGGGGAATTGCTTAACAATTTAGGGCTTGGTCAATTCCATTGCCTGCATATAGGTCATGTACTGCTTTAAGTGCAAGTGTGGGTTTTCAGTTCCAGAATATTTCTTCATTTCTAGGAACTTGAAGTTTTAAGGTAAAGGGTCCTTAGCTTTATCTAAATCAAAGCTAGTTTAATCCATCGAGGCATTAATCCCTTTCTATTTTACCATCATTTGCATTTAAGCCACGATCTTGGTGATGTCTTTGGCCCAGTCCGGCTTCTCTACATATTTTGTATTATCCACCCTCTGTCGGATCACAGGTTCCACTAGTAAAGTTTCCTGATCATCGTCCATTTCTCGCCTCCCCAAATTCTCAGCATCAAGATCAAATGGTGGTAGTAGAGGCGCTAGTGGTTTCTCTCTGGTTGAACTCATCATCTCTCGCATGATTGTTCTGGTCTGTTCGGCCATTTTTGCCTTAACTATTTAGGATCAAAACTCGATGATGTTTCTTTTGACATTTTAACTAAACGGCCGGTGTTGGAGCATGTCCAAGCAAGTGACTGATTTGGATCTATATCTGCAACCACCACGGGTCAGAGATATGAATGACGTGTATGCATGATATGTAGATTTACCTTAACATTTAAATAAATAAGCATATATTTTATTTACACGTAACATATAACAAGACAAAGCTCTTCAAGCGGTATTTCCACCCTTATTTCTCCCACACGCGCATTCAATGGTGAGTTCCTTTTCCTATGATTGTTGGGCGGGTTTTGATTATCAACAGGGGACATCAAAACCAACGTATGCAAAATAACTCTCAAGACGAGGCAAACAAGTAGCAATTCCTTTAAATAAAGACAAAGTCCATTTTAACGGGCCATAGTGGGCATGAAAGGCCCAACTTTGGCATAGTCCACTTGTAAATGGGCTCGGACTTTATTACAAGGATTACTAAATGGCATAAATCACACACACTTAGAAAAATCTTAGTGGAAGTTATTAGGTCATTATATGAGCTGAGTCGAGGGTAATAAGTTACGGCTCTCACAGCTATATACATCCATTACGCCTCCCCACTCAATGGTCCGTGCGATGTGGATAAGTACGTGCTATGAGTGACAATAATCAAATACTTCACCACCAGGTTTGAGTTAAACACAAGTAGCAAAGCAAAGATTATTATCAGGTTATTTGGGACTGGTGTGCACATTGTGTGAAAATGTGTAGTGAATGCAAGAAATGCAAAGGAAATAAGGAAATAATCAAAGATGATAAATTATAAAACACTGGAATCAATTTCTCTATCCCTAGTGGAGTGGCCACTATAGGTGGCTGGGTCAATCGCACGCCCAAGTGTTTGGCGACCACGATACTGTGCAAGCTCAGGGCCTGCTAGGAAATACAAAATGGGCTTAGGGCCCAAAATGGAGATGGAGTCGTTATCCGAATGAAAGCCGAACACACTATACAGCAACTGGATACCACAGAGGTTCCCAGAAGCCATCATTAGAGATCAGGGTTCGAAAACTAGGTATGAGCTTTTGAATGCCCACCTAACCTTACGGTTGGCCTCCGTTTGTGTTTCGTATTTTATTACCTTTGATTATTCAATTATTTCCTTATTCACCATGTGGATTGAAATCATTTTTTGTTTTTCGCTTTAGTTTAAGTTTGCACATTAATCCCATTTGCATGCTTATTACCTCAACATTCAAGGCAAATAATAATGAATTTACAATCATACATTCAAAACAAATGAGGAAAGGATTAGGAATTACAATGCTTTATACAATTACAACGATAATGAATTTAAGTAAAACCTCTCAAGAACTAATTAATGCATTAATTACTTAGTGATTAGGAATCACCGAGAAATCCCTACAACAACTAATGATTAGTTCTGTCTCAAAATAACAATTTCATTTACAAAAGAAATTGAATTCAATTTGCATAAAATAGACATGAATATTCATCTATGCATGGATTGATTATTCAGACATACCTAATATCATGGAAATCTCATGCAATATTGAAGATACAAAACAACAAAAACATATCAAAAATCAAAAATAAACCAAAAGGATACCAAAAACAAAACAGACTTATGTATGACTCTGGTGGGGAGGCAATTACCTCTTCAAAGAGGCATCACCTCCTGACCAGGAGGCGATTTCAAATCACCACATTCAACAAGAACACAGAATTTTTCATCTTTCTTAATTCCTAAGCAATTCAAGCATACATGCAAATATATATAAACCAGCAACTCAAAACTCAATAGTTCACATGTTCAAGCCATCAACATGATGTCAAACAAACAATAAACACAAAACAAGTACAAAAATTAAGAGTTTGGTGTTTTTATAGAAAATGAGTAACTTAAAGCTTGAAAATAAGGATTTTTACTTATTTGGACAAGTTTGATGCTCCTAACTGAGCCCACAGAGCTTAGTTTGCTTGGTTTAAATGTGTTGAGTACAAGGGCTTCCCTTTCCTTTCTCAAGAAGTTCCTCTTAAGCTTGCATCTCTATCTTTTTTTTCTTCCCTCTTTTCTTCTCTTCTTTTATGGTTTTTCTTCAAAAACATTTTTTCTCTTTTCTTTTTTTTAAAAGAATGGCCTTTTTTTTAGCTTAAACCCCTCTACTTAAGTCTCTAACCCTTTACTTTTCAATTCCCCAAAAAATAAGCCTAAGACAAAAAAAAAACCATCATTTCCCTCAATTTTTCTAGCTTTTTCTTGCCTTTTCCTACCCCAAAAGTCTTATTTTTATGTCCAAAATCTCCAAGTGTGTGATATGGTGGGTCCTTCTCTACTTAATAAAGCCATTAATGGCATTAAATGCATGCAAAGGTCGGTTATACAGTGGCGTCGCCTCACCAATGCCCAGGGTGAAAAGGTGATCGCCTCTTCACCCAGGCCTGGCCTAGAAAGGCTTGGGCATGGGCCAAAGGCTTAGGTTTGAGGATTCGGACTTAGTTCTAGGGTTTTGGGCTTGAAATTTTAGGCCTGGTTCTAGGGTTTTAGGCTTTCGAGTCCATATTAGAGAAGGTTTCGAATTCTCTTGCATTCAATATTGGACTATCTCATCACCAGACTTTCGTTGCAGGCTGATTAAACCGAGGCTGTCCACAAGTAAGTAGTGATCTTACAAATAAAAACAAGAAAAGTTTGGTCATTTTTATTAATTAAAATGTAATATAATCTTTTTATATTTAACAAACTTATATATATATATATATATATATATATATAAACATAAACATACATAATAATTTTGCCAAAAGTATATATTAAATAT
>CATIWM010047659.1:0-14570 GCA_949671775.1 Mallotus repandus
AGTTGTATTTGGCCAAAACACAACATTTAATAAGCATAACAAACACTGCATTAAAGAGAAAATATGATCTATCAAATTAACTTGAATTAAATGGGTCTCAAAATCCCAAGAACTTAAAGAAATTAGCCACTCTTGGCTTTAATATCCATCATTCAATCATAATACAACCCAAGAGAAATAACAAAAATCTATTAACAAATAAAGAAGAGTAAGAAAAGTTATCAAGAAGCTTCTACATTCTTCAATGGTGGCCTCTAGCTTAAACTTCTTTTTCTCCTTTTTTTTTCTCTTCCTTTTCCTTGGTTGTATTGGGTAAATTGATTGTGTATATGAGAGAATCCCCCTAGAAAATCGTGGTTCTTGTCCATATATATCCCTTCTAAAACATCCTTTCATATTCTCTTAGATTTGCTCTTTAAAACGTCCACTTTAGTATGTTCCTTAGCTAGAATCGATCATCCTATGATCGCTTATCAAGCCATGATCGTGGTAGAGGGGTTGCTTATAAAGGAGTAGTGATCGCTATACTGTCGCGCTCGCTACAGAAGGTTAGACATCAGGACATCGTGATCGCTAAGGTACCGCGACCACTACAGAACATCGGCCTCACTTGGGTTGCTTGCTTTGACTAACTAGCGATCATGAACAAAGCCGCGATTGCCACTGAACTCTGGCTCTGCTTCCTTTCTTACTTAAATCTACACTAAACACCTTCATTTTCTTCTTTTCCCTACTAACAAAAATAAAATGTAAAAAGTATTTATTTCTATATATTAATCTATGCTAAATGCACCCTGAAATGAATGAATGCGTGCTAGAATGAATCCTAAAACTATATGCAATTTAGCACCAACAATTCCACAAAGCCTTCCGAATCAAAGGTCATATGGTCAGTTGCCCTCAATCGATAATCCAACCAATGGAAGTTCCTTGTCTAGATTACTATAAACCATAGCCATTTTTATTTGAACCATTAAAAGTCTTGGTTTTATTTTCAATAAGAGAGTCTTTGTTCAACACGATTGATAGTTGAGGTTCAATGCTTGTAAACGCTACTCGACTAGTGCTTTCTCTTGTATCTACTTCACATTTTTTTCTTTTAGTCCGTGCCACCACTTGAGATACCTATATAGTCAAAAGCAAGTTTCTTGAGTATGTATTATATTTCCACAGTGAGTACAACATCCTCCCCCGATTTGTCCTTTTTTTTTTTTTGCCACTAGAGATGGATGATGGACCAATATTAGATATTTACAAGATAGAAAATTGAACCTTATACCCTTTAGAGATCATTATTGCAGTTCATATATTCTCTATGCCATTCAACATAATAGCTTGTTGAATATCCTCTCTTCGAACCTGAGTATAGGCTTGCTCAACTGTAAGAAATGGTCATATTTGTAATACATCACTTTGAACCTTATATAGTCAGCCATCGAACCCATCCAAGAAGGTATAGATCTTATCTTCCTGTGTGTTGAAATTATAAATATGTATATCTTCGACACATGTCATTGGATTTAGTCGTTAAAAGTTTATCTCTCTCCATAATCCTTGAAATTGTTATAATATGATTCAATGGATCCTTCAGCCTACCTCATCTTAGCAACATGCCTTTTTAGCTAATACACTTGAGAGGTATTAGACCCATTATGATAATTGAATCCCATACCTATATTGTTATAGGGTATCAAATGAAGTTGCTAATCAATGAAGGTTCCATAAAGTTTATTAGACTCCCTTCACAATAGCGTTCTCAGTTCTCCATTTTCTGAAGGTTGGATCCGAAAAAGGAAGGCTAGAGTAAGGGGGACTTAGTCATGTTCCCATAGTTTATTTTCCCCCAAGTTTAGGAATTGTCCACCTAAGCGCCCTGAAGAGAAGTGTCTCAATTGCAGCTCACCAACTGAGAGATACACTAAATGTATCAAAGCTCAATAAAAAAAAAGAGCGATCAATTAGATCCTCATGTTACACTCCTGGGACTCTTTGGCGCAGGGAGTACATGCCTTCATCTCCAGGAGAAAAGCATCGAGTGTGCAGGTACAACCTTTGACTAGTTGGCTTGAGTTGTGAAATACCTCTAATAATATACCTGAGTTTGTCCTTGCTTGCTATGTACATCTCCATCACTTAAGACCATAGAGTATAGTTGGTTCCATCTAATTTTATGCCAATATGGGTATTGAGGGCATTATGGCTTATCATTAGGGTTTGAATTAGGTTCTAAGTTAATGCTTGTTGCATCTTGGTTGTTACGTCGTTTAGGATGGTAGTGGTGGGTTTCTCACCAGATGCCACTAGATTTGTTTGTTCTACCATAGTTTCTAGTCTTTGATGATCTGTTTCCAGTCACTGTTGGTGTGGAAACAAGACCAAGGAGGGTCCCTAGAATTGTTATTCATATACCATGACATAAAGTTCTATTCTTTCTTATTTCTTTTTTTAATTGTATATTTCTCAATATAAATTGAAGATTATATAGTATTTATAGGGAACTATTTTTGGTTGTACAATCACTGATATTAAATCTAGGCCATGACTATGCATTGATTTAGGAATTCTTTATTTAGAAACAAGAATCCCTATAATTTCTCCTATAATCTCTCATGTCAACATAAACTAGATATTTTCAAAATGGAAATAAAAAATTGAAGATTAATGAATAAATTAGTTGAAATCCACTTCATTAGTTAATTAGGAGGAGAAGTTTCAAGTTCAAGTGTTTTTATTTACTAATATTTAATAAAATTTATCATTTTTATGGTGATTGTTTTATAAAGAGAAAAAATTATCCCTTAATATGTAGTTTATAAATTTTAACATGCCCAACTTTTTATATTTATAAGGGGAAAAAATATTAAAACATTACATATGAAAATTTAGTTTCAGATAATGTGTAGATGTAACAGAAAAAAAAATAGACTCAACAATGGGTACAAAACATGGAGCTAAAATTTCTCAAGAAATAGTTAAGAAAAATAGAAAATATAGCTTTAAGGTGGAGGTCGTGGAAAGTAATCATGTTACGCTTGTTCTTTGTGCAAGTAGAGTTGATGAATTATTTCTAAATCATAGGCATGATATAATCGAATATTAGCTGGTGGAAAAATGGAACACACAACCACGAAAAGAAATCGTAGATGTTCATAAAAATAGTAAAGTGGTGAGATGGTAGAACTAATGCATGGTGGAGAAGTAGAATAAAGACATCATGTTCAACCTTATTTTATTATGAAAATATAGTTAATGGATTACTTAAGAGGGTGTGGATGAGTTGGTGTGAGACTCTTCCAGCATAACTAGAGGTTTCGACTTTGAATCTTGGATACTCAGCTATTTTAAAACTCTTGAAGTAGACATTTACCATCATTCGAGTTCTTATATATATATATAAGGAAAAATGGTTATGTGGTGCAGCAGATAGGAAAATGGTGATAAAACTTGGAGAAAATTCACGAGTTCGTAAAATTGGACGGTATAATAAAATTGGAATGACAAACATCATCTCCAAGAGCCTATAAATACAAGATGAACCTTGGAAAGAGTAGTTCCAACACAAACCAAGAACAACAATTTATTTTCTTCAAATTTATTTTTTTACTATTTAATTTTTATATATTTCTTTCTTCCAAGTTTTGTAATTTCAAACTATTATATTTAGTCCATTTATTTTTATTTATTTCCATTAGAATTTAAAAAAATTGCAAAAACTGAGTTTAGAAACTAAAGTTTGATTAAAGTTAGAAACGTAAAACTTTTATTTGAAGTCAAGCCACCTTTGACACACACATACATGCTTTATTTTTTACCTCGCAGAAAAAAAATAACTCCTTAATTTCCTTAACTTGCAACAAGGTTTAGATGATTTGCATATCATACGAAGCTTTTTCAGAATAAAAGATGAATTATTTATTTATTGAAAATTAAAAATATATTTTAATGAAGAGATAATATAAATAAAAGTAAAATTAAAAAGTATTAAAATAAAATTTTATTATCGTAAAATTTTATGTCTCTATTTTTTAATTATTTTGATAAGGCTTTTTTATTGTGCAACTCAACGATCCGTACGCTTCACTCAATAGTTTTGTTTAGTTGAATTGACTCTCTGATATTTAAATGTGTCTAAATGCAGAAATATTAGAAGAAATTTCACAACAAAAAAATATTTAAAATCAATAAAAGAATACCATCCCATAAAGGATAAACACTTAATAAAGGAAGATTCAATTTTTTTTTTTATAAAAAGAACAAACATATCAGAAATTTATATTTATTATATGTAATGTTAAGTTTGCGATGTGTAATTTTGTCCAATAAATAACACGGGCTAGAGCACGGACGTGCGGGTATCCGTGTTAGAGTTTGCTATGTAGTCTATCTAGTGATGAACAACTTGAATTACGAGCATGTTAGTAGCCTTGTCAAGATTTACTATTTTGTCCAACAGTGAATGCAATCCGAGATATGGGCGTGCTGCAGACTATGTACGAAAGGTGTTTGAGTTTCAGATAACGCACATAAGCCATGACACGGTCATGTGATGCACAGTGTGACCGACCTCAATTTGGTAAACTATTTTTTCTCCTTATTTTTTTCTATTTGTATTCTAAATATATAAATATCTATTTTTGGGTTTGGCAAAAAGATCACTCATTATTTTTAGTTGCCCTAGCATTGCTTTATACGCTTTCCACTTGTATCCTAAATATATAAATACCTATTTTTAGGGTTTGGCAAAAAGATCACTCATTATTTTTTGTTGCTCTCGCACTCCTTTGTATGCTCTTTTACAACATAGTAAAATCCTCTTCTCCTCTGTCCATGGTTTTTTCCCTTCTTGAAATTTTTTATATAAATTTTTGTGTGTTATTTCTCTACTTCTTTATTTTATGATTATTTTTTTTTTTGTTTAATTATTTCTTTATACACTCTAATTGCTTCTACTACGCAACACATAAAAAATAAAGTAAATTCATACTAAGGTTTTAAATTTAAGATAACACTACAAATAAGACTAATATTTGAATATACCGTCAAATTCACTATGATGTTTTTGTTTTTAGAAAAAAAAAAAAGAAACACTATTGTGAAAGAAGCATTCAACACCAGCTTAAGCTATTGATAAGAACTAAAGATTGATTTTATTATCGCCAATACAACTCCACATATGAACGTTTATTGGGTTTGAAGCGTAAAAAAACCTATGAAACAGGAATTGCTAAGCATCGAACCATAAATCATCGAATCATTATTTGAAAATCATTCAACTTAAAAACTAAAATTGTGTTAAATGAGACTACAAGAATGGTCTTGTTAATATCACTTATCAATATATAAATAAGGTAGGTTATGTGAGTCTTGTTTTTTTTTTTTAATTATTTCATATAATGCTAGCTCAAGCACAGTGATAACCACAACCTTTTTGCTAGACCATAACATTTTTTGCATATATAAAAAACTTATTTAGATTATTAGGGAAAAAAATTAATAATCGCAGCATGCAATTGAGATTGTGAAAATAGTGGGATTTCCCACATTGATAGCATACTTAGAGATCAAATTATGAAAAATCAAGTTGTGGTATCTCTAATTATATGATCTAATCCTAGCTTCAATTGTTAGCTAATTAAGTCTACAACTTCAAAACTTGTGATGGCTTCAACTCATTATTGCAAGTTAAGCTGTTCTATTCGTTTTGAATATGTAATTTTATTTTAAATTTAACCCCAGTCAACAAAAAAAAAAAAACAAAATTTATTAATGATTTGCTCGAAATGCACATAATATATAATCTCACGATATTCGTTAGGATTTTCTCATATTAACGATAATATATATAGTTATGACAGCTTAACACATGTCAAACACGATTAGCATGTGAAATAACTTAACATTCATAATAACCATGCATTTCAAAAATTATTGGATTAAATTAATCTCAACTTCTAATTTTGGGGTTACCATAAAAATAAGAATTATGATACCTAAAAATTTAAATTCTTGACAGAAACACAACCCCAATTTTTACTTAATTTAAGTATAATTATCAAATGACTCGGACCCAGAATCCATTTCTTGAATTATGGTAGAATTGTTAGGATGGCTGAAATAAAAGTCGAGAAAAAGAAAGTTCTAAATTTTTTTTATTTAAGAATTTTGGTATCTGGAAACCACAGGACCTCTAATTAATTTGGAATTTGGATTAGATGGATCTACAAGGAGGCAAAACCTCTCAACATTTATTTTCCATACATAAGATTCAAATATGATACCTTATTTAAAGGAAGCTAAATTTCTTACCACTTTCGCTTATTTTAAATTTCCTTTGTTTCTAATGCATGAAAGAAAAGAGTACATATATATATATATATATATATATATATATATAAACAAAAAACAAAACAAAAACCTACCAAACCATAGAATGTCAAATGTTTCCCATTAAAGTAGGACCCTTTCTGTAAGTAGTTATATACATAGAAGGAGTGTTATTTGACATGCCTACACAACATAAATCAAACATATATAAAAGAGAGTGACCTTGATGACTCTCAATTTCATGCATTGAGTTGAAATGTATAATTTTATCAACATACAGATATAGATATAGCGATAAAGAGAGGAGTCAAAATCAATTCAATCTTTATCATCAGATGCTAGTGGTCGGGAATTCTTCTTGCCATGTCATTCTATTTAGACCCACAACAATAACACTTCTGCCTAACCAAATCCTACAGAATATATACGTTTGGACGGTGAGAAAAAACACACACAACTCCACCGCCACCGCCACCACCCTTTTGTTCTCTTCCAATTTTCCACGCTTCACTCCCATTTTGTTGCTTAAATTTTCATTGAAAATGGCCTTCATTTTTTAATTTATTCATACAAGAATTATGCGGTTGCTTCCAATTTGGAGACAACATATATATATATATATATATACACACAGAGCCGGACTAGATTTCTTTTAATTTAAACCAAAATTTAGATATAATTTATCTTTCACTAATGGCGAGTTTTGAATTTAGATGCAACAAACGTTTTTCCAGATGAATTCTAAATAGGTTATGAACAATTAGACTTATTTATAGCTTTATGTTAGACTAAGTTCACTTGACACTATATTTATTTTTGCAATACCAAGGATTATTTTTTTGGAATAGTTCTAGAAAAAGGACCTTTTCCCTCAGGTTTTTATTTGCAGAAAAATGAATTTTTTCATTCATTAAACATCAAAAATACATTTTGATAAATAAATAATATAAATAAAATATAATTAAGAAATATCAAAATAAACTCTCATTTAAAATGTGAAATTGTTCATCGTTGTTCTTCAATCGAGTTAACAGAGCTAATTTAATTTGTAACTCGGCAATTCGTTCAACATTTTTATGCTCCACTCTATAGTATTGACTAGTTATAAATCAATTCTGTAGCCTTTAATTAAGTTTGATTGTAGAAATATTAACAAAATTTTACAAAGATAACCACCGGAATCCCATAAAAGGATTTAAAACTCCACAAAAAAATTTAAAATTCCAAAGAAAAAATGGTAAATTTTTTTTTATTTTTTGAATGAAAAAAATAAAAGAAAATAAAGAAAAATAATTAGGGACCACTGCCGATCTAAAAGATAGATCAAAAGTGGCAAAAAAACAAAAATATTTAATAAAAAAACCTAAAAAGAAAAAAAGAAGAGATATTTGCATCAAAGTTATAATAATGGTAAAATTTTACAATAATAATTTTTTAAGCATTTTTCTTCTTGAAAAATTTAAGTTAATTTGTGCTCTTACTATATATATATATATATATATATATGTACATATTAATTTGACGGATCTGTGTCACATCATATATCTTTTCATTATGTATTAATGAACTGCAAGGTTCTAATTGATTACAAGATTAAGTCGGTAATGTGGTGGATTATTGAAAGATTAATTCAACTGCAATAATTCAGGAAATGAAAGTGATTGAAACTAGTTAGGCTGCTACAATTCATTCGATCTTCCACAGTAGATTCGAGCAAATCCATAATAATTTTGACAATATATAGCATAAAAGTCAATTTTGGAAAGTATAAGACAAGTCAATTTTGGTATAATATAAAAATTGAGAAATGGAAAATTGACATATGGCTAACAAATGATTTTGTAATGTCATTTCACCATTATAATATGTAATGTGTTCACATATTGCCTTTTAGGTTTGATCGAATCTAATTTTATATCATCAAATTATTGTCTAATTAAGTTTCTTATGATAATTTTTTAGAAGAAAATGTCACATGTCGAATAATTAAAATTCATTGAAACATCAACAATTGTTAATATAAGTTCTTTTGTTTAAACAACATTTCAGATTTAAATTGTGGTGTATATAATTGTATTAAATTAGTTATTAATTAGGATATTTTATCACTCTTGTAATCATACTTGAATTGAATTGAATTAGTTAGAATATAATAAACTTTCAATATAGACGATTTAATTAAAAAAATTAATTAAAAAATCATATTTAATTTATAAAGCAAAAAGTAAGAATTTATGTTTTTAGTCCTCTTTCACTTATATTTAGTGTGAAAAGAATTAAAAAATAGTATAAGTTCGAATTTTCTTCGTTTATTAGTAGTAGAGATTATTAAATTTTGAATAATTTTAGAGAAAAAGTTATTATCTAGTTTTCAGTCTAAACACTATGACAACTAAACCTCCAATTAGTATAATGTACACATACATGCATGATATATAAAATGGATTGAAACTTTACTGTAGTCCAAAGACAGTCTTTGATTGGATAAGGACGGCTAAAAGAAAGCATAAATATATCAAAGTTTATAATACATTTTTCTACTTTAAATTAATAATATAAACATATATTCAAAAATTAAAATAATTAGTACACTCATTTTTCTTTATAACATTTGACGAGTAGAGTTTAAGTTTTATCTATTATCAATTCATGAAATTAATTTTTATCTTACTTAGAAAAGTATACAATTTTTTGTTAATATAGTTGATTAATATTTTGGTTTTTCTGATTTTTTATTAATAAAAAAAAAACTAGATAATTTGCATGCATGGTGAAAACTGGTTGATAATTCTTGTCTGAAACGTGGAAATTGAAGGAATTTGTTTAATAATAAGACTGCAAAGTTAGTGGTGATGGAATCTAATTCCTTAGCCATTGTATTTTGACAGTACTACGGCTTTTTCCCCTCACTTTCATGCCAAAAGCCAACCCCCCCATGTGTGGAGATTTCTAGTTGTAAAGCTACCAAACTTGCAGCCTTAACACACACATACACACTCTCAAAGAAATGTACGCTGCTGATTTGGCTAAGGTTTGATTTGTGCATCCAAATCATGTTGAGATGAGACTATTCCTCACCAAAATTTTTGAAAAAAATATATGAATTGAGTTAAAGAAAATTATTGAAAAAAAATGTGTGAAAAAAAATTTGTTGTGGGTGACACCAAATATAATTACAAGTCCCAAAAGGAAAACATCAACTGCAAGTTCTGGAGGGGTCAAATTGAATAAGAAACATGGCACCCACATTGCAAAAGAGATAGTACAATATTGGCCTGAGATGTGTGTTAATTTTGATCTTAAATTCTTGTGATGATCTTAAATTCTTGTGAACTTTAGTTCATAATTGCACATGCAAACTGACATAAATTTGATGCTCTATTCTGTCAGCTACCTATCTTTGCTTCTTTTTAGCTTATGGGACATGGACATGCTCATTTCTGAAGAGCCAAACCAACCAAAAAGAAAGGCATCCACCCTTTATGTTTTCTCATGGGAAAAAAAAAGCCACTGTATTAAGATAGGCAGACCAAATATGCCATGCAAGGTCACCCTTCATTATCAGGGAAAATTTCAAGGATCTCCTAAAGTTTAACCCAATTAACACTCACTGAACTCTAATGCTCCAACAAAATAGAAACCTTGTAGTAGTACAGAGTTCTATACGGTGCATGACCGAGAGCACTAAGTGGGTACTGAAACAATAGTGTCGTGAATGCAAAAAGTGAAACTATGTTGAGGTATAGCATGCCTAGTTCCAGTGATACTAAGTTGGAAAAGTTCACCATATGTGCTGCAATACCACCGCACTTGGAAACCAAAAACTGAAAAGATAACTCTATCGTACTCTCTCACAACATACATATAAAAGCTGCGTCTAAATTGGGTTAAGAAAATGAGATGTAATAGTTACAGATATAACTATTAAATGAGTAACAGTTATAGATGTAATAGTTTTATTGTTAATCTTATTTGATGAATAAAAAATAATGCACAAGCTGTATAATTGATTTTTTTTTAAAATAATAATATATATGAAATAATTAAAATAATATAAATAAATAAATACATTATTAAATTTTTCATAAATAATAAAAGTAATTTTTAAAATATCAAATAACTAAAAAAATTATTAGAAAAAATTTCACAAAGATAAAGTTATATAATATATTGTATACATTTTTACACAGAAAAAGTACAAAATTTTATAGAATATAATTAATAAAGAATAAAATTAACAAATTAACAAATTACTTGTAATAATTAGTTTATACTTTATAGCTAGTCATGAAAACACATATACTAGTTATTTAATAAGATTTCTCATGTATTAAAATTAAAATGATGAAAATAATATTTAATCAGTATTAATATTATTAAATCATTAACATTCGCAAAAGAATTGACATAAAAAATTCAAAATAAAAAATATAAACTAGTGACAATAACACAATTAAAATAATATAAAACCACCATAAAAAATAAATTAATTTATATATTTTTTATAATTTTGACTTATATTTTATTCATGTAAAAAATTGAGAAGATAAGTAATTTATAAGTAAATATAAAATGATAGAAAAATAAAAATATGTATTTTTCAATAAAATTTTTTTTATAAACTTTTATTCTACCCTAACTAAGTTAAGAAAAATACATATAACTGGGGTTGCATTATAGGAGTAACATTTATTCTCCTTTAACTCCGATCCAAACGCACCCAAAGTATAATAATATTTTTTATGGAAATTTTTATTAACTCAGTATATATATATACTGATCAAAGCATTTATAAGTTAAAGATTCAGTCATCCAACAATTAAATTTATAACATATAGGCAGATGTATATCATCCTCAACAGTCAAATTATATATATATATATTATTGGTTAAATATATAAAATATAAAATACTTTTAACGTTCCAGTTGCTAAAAGTTGAGTAACTTAATCATTTAACTCCCTTTAAGATATTTATAAGTTAAAGATTCAATCATTCAAAAATTAAATTTATAATGTATATATTTTATTGGTCAAATGTAAAACACTTAAAATATATTTTAGCAATTCAAATATCTCTTTTATATATATATATATATATATAGATGGTCGAAAATTTTAGAGGGGTTTAAATCTCTGGGCTTCAACACCAGAATCCCTTAGCCATTGGCCCAATGGCAATTCAGTAGCGTTTAGCGTGGATATTCACAGTGCGACTTCGCACGGCATGTAAAAGCTTGCAAGTGCAAGGCTTCCTACGTGAACTAGTGTGTCTAATAATAAAATGCAGTTCTTTTAATCTTTAAATAATCGTAAATTCGCGCCTACGGTAAAATAAAATAATATAAATAATTTAATTAAAAAAATTAAAAATAAAATAAATTACATTAATTTTATTTTTTAAAATTTTTATTGCCATAATTTTTTAATTATAACAAGATTTATTTTTAGAATTATTAAATTATTTTTTTTGAAATAAAAAATTATTAAATTAATATTGAAGAATTTATAATAGTATTTTAGTTAAAAAATAATATTAAGTAATTATTATAATTTTTTAATTTCTTAATGGTTTAGAAAATATTTTGAGTGATTTAAGGTAGAAAAATACGTAATATATATAATTTTAGAATTTGAGTAGTATTAAAATATGTATAATAATGTTTTAGTAACATTATTAAAAAATAATATTAAACAACTATTAAAAAGGTTAAGAAAAATATTTTGAATAATTTAAGGTAAAAAAATACATAATTTTAGAATTTGAGTAGTATTAAAATATGTATAATAGTGTTTTAGTTAAAAAATAATACTAAATAACTATTAAAAATATTTTAAGTGAATACTCAAATGTAAAGATGAACACTTGCCAAATTTTTGGCTTAATGATTTTAGGACTCAGAATTTTAATATATATATAGATTTGTTTGGATAACCTGGGTTTGGTAACTTCCAATGGCACTCCCCAGTCCAAATCTTCCTCATGCATAAATTATGCACGTATCAGGCCAAGTATATAGCCATGCCAAGGTGCGAACAGTTTGGCATTCTAGCCAATCAACTTTCCTCCATACTCAACTGGTGCAAATGGTGAATCTTAAGGGCAACATGCAGCCTGAACCAGGATGATGAACCGCATTTTTATATGAATCTTCTCTTATCAAACAAAAATATTGATCGATGTTATGCTGACTGTATAAAGCCATAAGCGACAGCACAAAAACTAAAGATTTCTAAAGGTAAAGCAATATGGTAAGCATTTGCCTTGCACATCAGAGAAATGGCATAAATCTTGACATTCCAATACAATATCCTAAAATTAAAATAGATCAGACTCGTGATGGCATATTATTCTAAGGTTTTTCAAGATGCAGAATACAAAATTGAACTACATTTAAATTGTTCAAAATTTTCTATCAGAAACACATAAAATGCATTAGCAAAATTATATGCAACAATTGTGTGCTTAGATCCAAATAACTTTTCTCTATACTTGACCAGACCAAATGGTGAATCTGAAGAGCAACATGAAAGCTAAAACTACTTCCTTCCCCGGTTAAGCCTCTGCAGGTGATAGTTAATGCTCCCCAAAGACTTCCTTTTGTTGCTAGTCTGCACAAAAGTGGTCATCAATGGTTTTAGAGGAGATATAGAAAGTCTATATAGGTTCAATTTATTGGATATTATACTAGGAAATATATAAGCAGGAAAAGATGGTGCACAATCAACTGTTATGTCTATAATATCATTACCTGAGCATCCATACAAGCACTTAGTTGCTGCTTTTGTCGAGCACATTTTTCATTATCTATCTTGTTAAGAGATAAGCAATTAAGAAATGATATCATTTCCTTCATGCAAGGTTTCGAGAGTGCCCCGAATTTCTTTGGATTAATGTATAATGTACCAGCTTTTCGACCCATTATTTGACTGTGCAAACTGCAGATGTCCATACAATATAATGTTATTTGAGCACTTTTTGGGAAAAGGTTTAATGTGAAAGAGAATGGAATAACTATTGAAGTTAAAAAATAAAAAAATAATAATAAAAATTTACAAAAAGACAGCAACTATGTCAACAAAAGAATGTTCCAAATCCAGATAAAGTGATAGACTGGATAAACCAGCAATGAGAACCACCTCAACCTAACAAGAGGAATGCTCGTTGTCTAAATGTCTCAAGTAAAGATAACATAAAAATCCAATTTTGTTGTGTGCACAGAGAGTACAATTGAATATGACAAGCAGAATGAATTTGAATGACTTAACATAGAGAAAGGGCTTCTACAATGTTCTTATTCCGTTATTTCAACTACCCTATTTCAGTCCTGCTGAACCAATATAATGAGTTTACAACATTGTCCATCCCTTGTAAAGCCATAAAATAAATGACACAGAATTCAACTTTCTCAAACCCTCAAATGACTTAACAAAGAGAATTATCTTGGCATTTGCTACAGGAAACGGTCCTAAAAGTTTTCTCATTTACCCAGAATTCAAATGCAAATGGTGAGTGCAAAATGATTTCGTTACTGAAAAACTTCCAACTAAGCTCCATTTTAAAGAGCACTTTCCAAGTCCTTAAATGATTATGTTTACTCAAATGAAACAAAAAAACAAAATAAAAAAGTGAAAGGAGTTACAAACCAATGCCCATACAGAAAATGCAGGAGACTTAATACTTAAAGACGATTTCAATGATTTCCAGCAGAGTGTGAACTAATACTCCGTTAGTCTCCCCGTTTCTTTCAAAAACCAATCTTGCTTTCACATTCCTCTACTGTCAAACTAAAAAGGGACAAAACATAGGAGGCAATAAATCAAGAGTCATGCAGCATCAAAGAGATTAAGTACTCTCATCAATCTCTTACAATTGAATCAAATATAAAAACAGCTATCAATTCCAAAAAGACCAAAACTTCAACTCTCAAATTTTCAAGCATATCTTTGTTAACACCCTAAAATTTGTCAATTCTTCACACACAATTTACTCCATTAACTGTTAATTAACTCCTCAACACACTAAAACATAACCAACCCAGCAAGACCAAACCCTTATCAATATTTTACTGGAGGAATAAAAAAATCAAGAACAATAAAGAAATAAAAATTAACAGAAGAGAGATGGAAAATTAGAAGCTTACCGATAAGCGAGTTGAATTGCAGAGATGAGGAATTAGGGCTTTGCGTATTTTCACAGAAGCAACACTGGAATCATCTTCTCCTACTGTTGATGCTTTAACACTT
>CATIWM010047732.1:0-18468 GCA_949671775.1 Mallotus repandus
TTAAAATAAATTAAAATAAAAACCCAAAGCCTAGGTAAAATCAAATAATACAAATAAATAAACCTAATGGGAACTACGCAAAATTGATACAGGATTTAATCCATGGAATTCCATGGATCTTCATAACCTTGTTTCCACCCCATCCATAATCATAAACACAAAAAATAAATAAGGATTAGTAACTAAAAAATAAAAATTAGCTCAAATCAAATCAAAATTAAATGGAATAAAAATAATCAAAGAAAATAAAAAGAGAAAGGAGTGGAAAAAGAAATAATTTGATGGACGCAATATTAATTCCCCTCAGAAGGTGATCACCATTGATGAAAGCCTATGACTTTTTGTTATGTTGGTCTGTGATTTTTTATTTATTTGGATCTGATTCACGGCTAAAACTTGAAAAAAGTACGAGAAAATAGAGTGGGCGTATTTTTGGTTGACGGCTAAAAATCATAAAAATATAGAGAAAAGAAAATAAAAGCCTAGCCTATATATATAGACACAACCTTGTAACCCTAATGTGATTAAAGGATAAAAATAAAATAAAATAATTTTTTATTTATCATTTATCTGATAAATACTTATTTATCAATAACATATTTATCAAATAAATCAAATAATAACCAATCAAATTTAAGAAAAATAAATAAAAATTACTAAAAAAGTGAATTTTCACGCATCGGGATAGTACAATTCCGACCGGAATTGTGGATTGCCAATCGGCAATCTGGAATTTCGATTGGAATTCTGGATTTTCGACCGAAAATCTGGAATTTCGATCGGAATTCTGGATTTCGATCGGAAATCCATTCTTCCTGAAATCCATTTAATTATAAAAAGACCCCTGAAGAAAAAGAGACTTTTCAATTGAGTCCCTAAAAATAATTTACAATTTAATTCAAAACCAATAAATCAGATCCAGTAAATCTAATTTCATAGTCTATTTTCATCATCGGATCTTATGTCGCATCCATACTCTAGTCATCCCAAAATTGGGTGCTTATAGGGTCCATTCTGGTCTGAGTCTTCTCACCTTCTGCTTTATTGGTTTACACCCTTCTTTGGTATGGATGTAGTGTTGAGCGATGTCTCTATCGATGTCGAGCATGTCTTCATAAGTCCAAGCAAATACTTTTGTATATTTTATTAATATTTTTTCAATTGCTCTCCTCTCTTCAGGGGTAACATCTTTCAAAATATGCAAAATGTGTGGTTTGTTTTCTGTGTCAATGTTAAATGGTTTAATGCATATGGAATGAATGTCAAATATGCAAGTATTTTGATCAATGAAAGGCACACTACCATCAGAAAAGACATCAAACAAGTAACCAAAATTTGATTTCATTGCATTAACTTTAGAGTTCATTACATCATCAGTTTCGAATAAAGGAAAAGGCTAAAGTTTTCTAAATTAACAGGCGATTCTATTTGCAAATCACCCACTACTTATAGGTCTTGTCAGTAAGATCGTCCTAATCACTGGTAGTAAAATGATGAATGATTCTCCTTCGCCATGTTGTTCTGAAATGGTCGATGAATTTTTGAGATAATCTTCCTCCTGAGAAGTCCACAGGCCTAGATGGCACGTGTTGCTTTACCCCTTATTGTCTTATTACCAGTGTTGGGTAGTAATGGGTGCATGATTTGAATCCTGAGATTGTTACACAGTTCAGATACATGCATAAGGTCACATGTTCTAGTCTCCACTAAGGGCACCTCCAGGTTGTCATCTCTTTTGGGGTGCTTTTTATACTCTCAATCCATTGCTCGATCGAGATATATACTGAGCAGCCACCAGTATACTTGATGTGTCTTTCTTAATGGTTTATTGGTTGGTATTTCATCCAATTTATAGCAGATTTTTCCAGAAGGCTTAGCTTTTCTTATAGCCAGATCTAAAGTAGTAGGGGACTTCCAATAAAGCTTGAGTGTTTTCCAGTTCTGTAATCATTAAGACCCTTAATGGTTTCTGCCAAGATTAGTGGGAAGGGAGTAATTCCACATTTTATGCCTTTAATTACTTAGAGTATCTTGTAGTCTCCTAATCCGTCACGTGACACTGTGAAGTATTAAGTGAAGAGGTAGTAAGTGATAAGTCGTGTCTATGGTAGGCTTCTTGGCTCCTTCGTCGTATAGGCGTTCAAGAGCTGTAGGGGAATCAGTTGTTTGTCTGTAGTAACCAATTCATCAAGTTTTTATAGGCTTAGGTCAAGAAGTGCTTATCCAAGTCCAGGATACTTGATATCTTGGTCAAGATTGCCTCTTCGGTTACGGTAGGGGTGCGTCCTGTCATGGCACTAAATTCTTCGTATAATGGTCACAGCTCCATAGCATTGATTCAGAACACATGCTCATATGGATCCTAGAACGACATTACTACATGTAAGAGGTCGTGGTCAAGGCGAACATGCTGGAAAGTTTTGATGCACAACATTCCATATGATTGTAGGCTTTTCCAGTTGGCCTTGTCAAGGCTTTGTAGAAAATGTCTAGTAAGAATCGTTTGGGCTTGGAGGTTTTCGACCATGGTGCCATCTTTGAGGAAGCTTTCAATCGTTGCCCTCATTTTTCTATAATTCTGGTGAGAAGACTCAGGCTCATGGTCACCCATATTGAGATATCATTTACTGCACATTAGTGAAATAGAATAAATAAATGATGAATGATGCATGCATAGGATGCGCCTGCAAAAGAATACGATTAGCATGTATGCATGACGTGCTCATGCATAGTCTAATTATAATGGATACAGATGGCTGTAAAAAGACTTGATTAGTATATGTTGTCTATATGTATGTCATGTATGCATGATTAAGTAAGAGATTGTTAGCTTTTCCTTCACAAGGAACAAACCAATCACAAGCAAGCTCTCGCTTCCAACCTTATTGAATCTCTTTCTGAGGTGGGTTTTGACCTAATAGTCAGCTGGGGACTATGGTTTCGCTCTTAGACTATATTGTTTTGATTTATTTTTATGATAATAAAAAAGTAAACTAAGGAACAATGCTCAAATGCACTCAAGGTAAGCATATAATATTAATGTGAGGGCCAGTTATTGGGTCATAAATGGCATCTATAGTCCTTACATACCTGCGTGTGTAGGGGCTATAGTCAATAAGAGGGGTCCAGTTTCATATCCCCACATCGATATTTGATACATTTACCAAGAGGCATGATAAATTCCATCATTGAAAGATGTCACTATTCACTAGTTCTCATAGGCTATCCATACTAAGGTGAATGATTCTTATCATTCCTAGCACATGAGGCTTATGCAAGGTAAACAAGGATCACACAGTCTAAGTGTGAGCAGTCAATGAGAATGGACGTAATGACATCAATCGGTGATGGAAACTAGAAGTGTCATAGCATTTGTGAATGTAAGGTAAAATAGACAATATCAGGGCTAGCACGCAAAACTTTTATTGGGATCTTAGTAGAGATTTCTATTGGTTTATTTACGTGGGCTGAGTCGAGGGTATAAGGCTAAGGGCTCCTTTAGCGAGAATGCCCCCCTATAATTAGGGTTACGGACTCTGGTCAGTGAGTCTAGCATTCTTTAGATAACTCGGGTCACCCTCCTTTAGGACTTGGGTCACAGACTATGGGCAGATGAGTTTGGCGAAACCACGAGTAAAGGCTAAAGATGACAAATCTGAATCGGTCACCCTATGACTCGTGTGGAACCATAGTGGATCCAAGGGTGCAAGTGTGATTGTGTAGTACAAATGTAATGGTGAAGGGCTCCACATGATTGAGTATTAAGTAATGAGAAATAGTCATTTTCAAATTGATCTCTCTAACCAGAGTCCCCACTGGAGTAGCCAGTGTAAGCGATCGAGGATTTTGAGTGGAACATGGCAACTTTGCCGAATGGGACATCCATTTTGTTTATGGGACAAGGAAAAATGTTTGGTCTCAGGGGGATGCAAGACGCTTTTGTGTTTGGAGTCGTCACCTAATTTTTAGAAAACGAGGAAAAGATGGAAGGGATGGAATTGGGTCACCCAACGAGAATCGTCCCCAGCAAAGATTCTGAGCCCAGGAGATCTCATATACTTTTTGACTATTTCTCATTTTAATACTCAATATGTGGCTACCGCAGCACCCTAGTTTCAGTAGTAACAGTTGATATAAATGCATTCACACAAGCACATTGATAATAACAGAAAGTACAAGAAATTCAGCATAATAATTTATAAGGCTTTCCTAGTAAATACATATGAAAGAGAAAAAGTGCAGAAATATAAATCTAGTCCTAATATAAAATACACCTACAAAATAGAGGTTAACACAACTATGTGCGATTCCATCTATTCATCCACTCGGACAGCGTATAGGCATAATAAAGATGATTGATGCATCATGAATGATTAAACAGATGCATGTAGTTTATGCTCTAGCATGAATTATTATAAAGCATTTCTAAATAATAAGATAAATAATAAATAATGATGATTGCATCATTGGACCATAATATCAAAGCTCTAGCTTAAATAAGGAGCTTTCGTGTTTATTGAATGCATATTAATGCAAAATGACAATTTATTATAAGTAAAGCAAGGCAAAGATTATACAATCAGCATGCAAATTGCCAATCTCATCACACAATCACAATAATTTCTCAATTGCTAGCGGCGATAAAGAAAAATGCAAGACAGTAAATAAATGTGCAAAAATAATTATTTGGTCCTCAAATTCAACTGAGCTTGTTTGGTGTTTTTGAAGCTTTAACTTCGATAGATTTTCAATCTTTCCTCATTGAGAGGTTAAAAATGATGTGTGTAATGCAAATTCGTATACCATTGAAGTGTGCTTTGACAACGATGAGGGTGGGTTTAGTTTAAAAGTGGTATAAAAAGCCTACGAAAAATGTAGAGAGTGGGCTAAAAGTGTGTGCATTGGGGCCTATAAGCCTTCAATTTGATAGTGCTTCAGCATGTGTATTCTTTTTGGCTCTTATCGATGTTTCCTAAGCTCTAGCTTTTGCTTCCTAGGCTCTTGCCTTATCCTTCTTGGCTCTAGCCTTGCCAAAATGGGAGGTAGAGACCTC
This sequence comes from Mallotus repandus, assembly GCA_949671775.1. Taxonomy (NCBI): domain Eukaryota; kingdom Viridiplantae; phylum Streptophyta; class Magnoliopsida; order Malpighiales; family Euphorbiaceae; genus Mallotus; species Mallotus repandus. The sequence continues at coordinate 5,054 of CATIWM010047732.1, forward strand.
TATTTATAGGGAAATGTGCCCAAAAATGTGTGAAAATAATGAAAATGTGCATGATCATGCACCTGGGATGTGTGATCATGCCCTGGGATGCGTGATCATGGCCCTGGGGTGTGTGATCATGTGTTCTAGCGCGTGATCATGTGCTCAGCCACGTGATCACATGCATGTATTCTAGCTTGTGATCACGTGCTCAGCCGCATGATCATGCGCTCTTACACATGTCACACAACCTTCTCGAGCTCTGATTGAGTTATTTTAAGGGTTGTTTTGAGGTTTTTGGACCTTTCAGACATGTTTTCAAGGTTAGTTTTGTAAAAATCGGCTTCCATTTTCATACAAGAGCAAAATGTGTTCGGGTGTGATCACGCACTACTTCTCGGGGTTACGCGCACTATTCTGCGTGCACGGTTCTTGCATAATCACAGGTTCCTGCCTAGCCAAGCTTCTGTAGCGAGCATGGTTTATGCACAAGCACAAATCCTTTCACAAGAAGCCCTTTTGTCATGAGCATAGCTTATGCATGATCGCGAGCAGCACATTTCCAACATAGAACATGCTAAGTGTACTTCTTCTAGAGAGAAAATGCAAGGGAGGTGAAAGGACATATTCTAGAAGGGCTAAAAAGGACAAAAGGCACAAATTGCTTAGGGATACACATCATTCCATTCTGCACACTCTCTTTCATACTCAAAAAGGAAGAACACACCAAGAAGAGAAGAAGAAGAAGAGAAAAACCAAAGGAGAAGAGACCCATTTTGAAGATTCAAGCTCCTTTGGATAATAATTCTCCATCTCTTTCTTATTCTAATCTCTTGTGTGTATTTTGAATATTGAATGATGGATTTAATAGCCATCAGTGGCTAAGCTCTTTTATGTTATTGGAATTTTGAAAACCTATTTGATTTAAGTTCATTTAATATATTAGTTCTTGTTTATAAATTGCATATTATGTTTGTTGAGCTTTGTTGTGTGTTGTATTATTGCCAAATGCATCCCTTGTTTGAATCTATGCATTGAGAAATGGTGGATTTAATAGACTCATAAATACTTGTTAGATCTATCAATGACTTGAGAAAGCTTATGTAGATCTAATCCTCTCTAAGTTTGTTGAATGCCTTACAAGTTGGATTTAATCTTATTATATGTTGATAATGAGAATTAATTCATATTTTAATATTTGATTAATGCTTGTTTGTAAGATTGACTTTGCTCAAGAGAGATTGTTAATTGGTTTATGAAAACATGAGATGTGCAATAAAAATTGAACTAATCTATTACTTGGCTTAATGATAATGTGGTGTACTATTTCCCTAACAACATGCTTTTTCCATTGATTATTTTCTTGTTCTTTTGATTTGCAATAGCTTCATTCACATTCTTTAGTTCGTTTATTAATTTCTTTATTTCACTGCCTTAAGTAAATCACCTTTGATAGCTCTAAAAATACAAAATTGGGATTAATAGGTGTTTAGTCCCCAATCCCTGTGGAAAATGATACTCTACTCACTACTATATTACTTTTGGACCCATGCACTTATGGATCATAATAAGTTTTTAGCGCCATTGCTGGGGATTGATGGAGCTAACATCATAATTGATCAATATTATTTTGGATTAGAGTAATTTTCTGTTTTAGTACTCTGTTTTTGAATTGAAGATTCTATTTTTAGGTACTTTTGTGGTTGTGTATGCACAACACTAGACACTCGAGAAAAGAACCACTGCTCTTTATTCCAGATTTATCTTAATTTGAGAAGGAGAACTATAGGAGATTAAAAAGCACGTCTAGAGATATGGCTGTAGAACAAGGAGGACAACAAGTTGATGCGGAGAGAACTCTTCTTGAGTTTGCCATGCCCATTTTGGAGGGAGCTCGACAAAGTATCACTAGACTAAATGTAAAAGTCAATAGTTTTAAAATCAAGCCTAGTCTCTTATAAATGATTCAATCTACTGTTCAGTTTCATGGTTTGCCTTCGGAGGATCCAAACATGCACATAGCAAATTTCTTGGAGATTTGTGGCATATTCAAGTATAATAGAGTCTTTGATGATGCTATTTAATTGAGGCTCTTTCCATTTATACTCAAAGATAGAGCCAAAGCTTAGCTTAATTCTCAACCTCCAACATCTATCACCACTTGGGATCTTCTTGCTAAGGGATTTCTAGAAACATACTTTCCTCCCACAAAGACGACAAAGATTGTTAAGGACATAACTACTTTTTAACAATTTGAGAATGAATCTTTGTGCGATGCGTGAGAGAGATTCAAGGAGATATAAAGAAGTTGTCCACACCATAGACTTCCCAAAGATGTTTTTATTTGAACCTTTTACAATGGTGTGACAAGGTCTACAAGAGATACAATTGATGCAACTATAGGGGGATCTATAATGAAAAAGACAATAGATGGTGCTTTTGAACTCTTAGAGGAAATGGCCAACAACAATTGCTTATGGCCTTCGGAGAGACAATTGGCTCTTGAATAAGGAGGAAGACTTGGAGTTGATGAGGTTACCTCTATTCAAGCATAACTTGCTGCACCAAACAAGAAAATTGATAGTTTTGCTTTAAGAGGTAATGCTACTTCAACCTCTTCTTCAACTATTTTTTTGAACATTGTCATGTGCTTGATCATTCAACACTTAAGTGCGGCTTTAAAGGTTGAAATGTGTATGGGGATGGAACTCTAAAAAATTACAGCTTTCTTGGAAACCAATTCCAACCAAAGCAATAAAACAATAATCCTTACTCAAACACATATAACTAAAGATGGAGAAACCACTTAAACTTCTTATGGAGCAACAACCAAAACACTCAAGGCTTCTTAAATTAATTTATGAAACTAGCACTACCACCTGGTTTCCGAGCTAAGTTTGTTGATGAGAGATTTGTAGCTATAGAGTTAAAGTTTGATAAGTTGTTGGAGGCTATCAGCTCAAAGATCAACAATCAGAATGAGGAGTATGACCAAATTCTCAAGAATCATTCTTCATCAATTCAAAACTAGAAGTTCAACTAGGCCAGCTAGCAAATGTGGTTTCTACTAGAGCTCAAGGTCATCTTCTAAGCAACATGGAAGTCAACCCAAAAGAGCAAGTCAAGGCCATTACCTGGAGGAGTGGTAGAGAACTTTAAGACCCTCAACTAAAGTCATTGATCAAAAACTTGTCAGGCGATTTCCGCAAGTGTACGGATCAAACAAGTAATATAATGATAAGTAGAGTATCGTTCCCACAGGGAAGGAGTAATTTCTAGCACTAGTTATGGTTATGTATTCTATGAACTAATACAATCAATGATTAATGATGAATGTTGAACTAAAGATAAGATAAAACTATAAAATTAACTATAAGGGGAAAAATCAGGGTTAAGAAACTTACTCGGAAAAATCAAGGAAAAATATATGAATTCGCTCGCCAGGCACTTACTCGGATTACAGGATTCAATCTAGACAATCTATTTATTTCAATCAAGGGTAGTTTATTCTGTTGTTCCTGAGGCTTCTCTCAAAGTCACTCAGGCATATCTAGATTAAACTCAGCCTACTCTCGTGGTCTAATGAATAACCTAGATTTATTAAGTTCTTTAACAAACTATTTCTCCCCGAAGGACTTGTCTACTCTCGTGATCAAGGATCCTCAGTGATTTAGATTTTATGAGCTAGTGAAACGTGCAACTCTCGTTGTCACAGAATCACCCACAGACATGCATTTAGTTAGGCCTTTACTAAACACAAGCAAGAAAGCAAAATATAAAGCATTGATTGATAAAAATAGATTGAAATGAATAAAATCCAAACAAGTAGTAATCCTGGCTACACGATTCCAAACTCTATAAAGACTAAGCCAGACATAGTATTAATCAAAACAACAAAGACAAAATAAAGCAGTAATAATCTTCTCTTAAAACAATGTCTCTGAATCTTCTGGTTTTTCCTATCTTCTGTCTCTCCCAGCTTCCTTTTGCGGCCAGGGTTTTTCTCCAAGTTGTTATGCTGAAAAATATGTTCTCCCGTGTCCTCTCGTGTCCCCAAAGTTAGGGTTTTAGATGCCTTATATACTTCAGTAATTATGAGCACGGGGCTGAAATAATTTGCACACACCGTGACTTGAGAAAGTTCCGCACATGGGTCCTAGACACGAAGCGTGTTGCTAACCCATGTTCAAGAATGGCTGAGGCTCGGTCTGCACGGTCTGTGCTGATCTGGCTCTACGCACACGGGGCACAAAACAGTCTGTGCTGAACGCACGGATCTGGCGGGCTTCCGCACGGGGCTAGGAAAAATGGGCCTTGATGGGCTCTAGGCTTCCAAACAGGACCTAAATGGCAATAAATTTACAAAATTAAGCCCAATAGCAAAAAACAAAATTATTATTAAATAATCCACTGAATTAAAATAAAATACACAATAATAAAATTACAAACATCAATATTTATAAAAAAAATTGGCATAAAATATATATATAAATACGAGTTATCACCTTTCTAAGGTTTCATATATCTCCACTTACCAAAACAATTTTGGTAAGTTTAAACTTCTTTTTCTATTTTAATTCTAATTCCAAAATTAGAATTATCTCCTAATTTATTTAGATAACTATTACCTTAAATAAATTAGGAAATAAAAATAAATATTAATATAAATATATACAAATATATATTTATTTATTTACTTATTTATTTAAATTTATATAGAGATAATTATTGGGCTAATTAACCCAAGTCCGCTTTGGGCTTGTTCTAAGTGTGTGACCCTGTAAGTTCACACAACGTTGGCAGTGGACCCAAAATTCCCATTTTAGCCCACAAGTCATAATTAGTCTGTAGCAAGACATTATTACTACCTAAGTTGTGTGAAGGTCAATAATTCGACATAACCTAATCCACAACGTGTATTATAGTCCTTTTGTCACATGATATCTTTATTGAACATAAGGCATGGATTATGTCATCCTTATATTGATCAATCATATTTTTCTCAATCCTAAGTAGAATAATACTGATAACTCTTTATCATTCTAGCATGATCATGCATTTCTCTTCAGTCTAACTCATTGAGGGACCCCACAGATACTTTCCTAAAATAATTGAGGGACAAATTCCATCTTAACCACTCACATCTTTTGCACAACTCGTTCTATATCCAATCACAACTTGTTTTATCATCTGGTCAAAGATGTTAGCATAGGTGGTATGCCCTAGAGGCCAATCACATATTATGACATTGTAATTATCCCAAATGACAACAAAGAATATTCTTTTATCTAAAGTGTTTATTTAATTGAATATTCATCCATTAGCATAATGTAAATGAATCTATTATCAAGAGTTGATAATATGAGTTGCATATTTATTTAGTATATATGCTATAAAATTGTTCATAGTCGATAAATTAATATTTGATTAATATTAATTTGACTATCACCTCTGTCTATTTTCCTTGATGAGTATGTGATACTAATAGTGGGAGGTAGTGAGTCTCATGCTACTTGATAGAAGATATCAGAATAGACATGTGGATACTCATGTGATGGGTGGATCAAACATGATGTTAGACTTGTGATCGTAAGGATATTCACTTATAGTCAACTATCACAATCTAGATCGTAATGGTGCATATAGTCCTTTGACCTGAGGTGACACGATCATCTATATTTAAGTGGTTAGTGTCTATCACCATTTACATACCTGTGTTAATCACATATGGGGATATGGCGTGTGGTGGCTCTAGTTGGTTGAATGCAAGGATGAGTATTCGACCAAGATGGGATTCATTGCCTGGAGTAAACCGGGATAAGATCCTATACTATATGTTTATTTTTAATGAATAAGTTCCTGGCCAGGAAAAATATAACACAGTTTGAAAGAGTTTCAGTGCTACAAAGTGTTTCTGGTATTTGTTATGTTTTATTAAGAATTAAACTTGAGATGAGGTCATATGATATAACTATTTGAGTTTGACTAAACCTTGACTCTAGGCTATATCGGGATCTTCTAATGAAGGGATACCAGTGCACGGTAATTATGACCAAAGGGTTCATGTGAATCAATACATGCATTCATTTCGAATTGGGCAGTTGTGATATCGATGCCAGGGGTCACTCACAACTTATGACAACTAAATGTGCATAGTTGGGATTTTCAGATTTAGACTTGAAAGCAGTTTCAAATAATATCAAGTGTCAATATTATCTTCTCATTGCCAATTAGACATGAACCTAGTAAATCACACCTAAAAGAGCTTGACTAAATCATCGTTAAAATTAATTTAATTATTGATTAAAGAGTTTAATCAATTAATTAAGATTAATGGAATTGGATTTATGCTTTAAGCAATGATTCTTGCATATCATGAAATCTAATTCCACCAAGGGTTTAATTATTAAGTTATATTTAATTAATATGAGATAGTAATTAGAGTATTAAATTAGTAATTTATGTTGTTTCTTATTAGACTTGGATTAATGGCCAAAGTTGTTTGGGCCTAGACCCAAAAGAGTTTTGGGAGGCTAAGGCACATGATTCAAGAGTTAAACCTAATTACATCAAAGGTTGTAGAGACTATTGTGGTCTACATCAAACCTAGGAGTTTATAAGTATTCCTAAACTTATAATTCCTACGTTATTGTTTACATGTTGTTTTAATATTTAGCTACGTGTTAAATGATGAAAGGATAAGAATTCTTCATGTGATGAAGAATTATGTAAAGCAAAATTTTGAAATGTGCTCTACTTTGGCTTGTGCTCACCACACATGTCTTTGATGCCTAAGTAGCATAACCGATTCCTAAGAGTGGTATTAGAGCAAAAGATAGTAGCGCATGGCGATGCAGTGCATGGACTATCCGATTCCTGGGAATTCTCATGTGTGTTCGTATGATGAAGCGTGGCTCTCTGCCTTGGAGCGCAAGTGTTACGTGCTCTGATAGGTATTTGTGGATGTCACCTCATATGATGAGATCGAGTCCACACAGGTGATTTGATCACCCCACTAAAAAAGTTCCTAAGAGTGGTATTATAGCCCCTTTTTTGCACTTAACACATGATAAATTGATTTATAATTGTAAGTGTTGCAATTATAATGTTAATATCAAATTTTGTGGCTTAAGATGTGTTAAAAATGGTTAAGAATTGGTTTAGGGGTGCTTATGATCGTGAGGATTAGCCTTGGGCTCCTGAGCAGCCTGTAAGTGCTCTTTTGTTCTTTGGGTCTGCACCGCTCATGATCATGAGGAGCTCATGAAGAGCAACCTAAAAACATATAAATATCATTCTTTTGTGTATACATGCTTGGCAAACCAGTTCTGACATGCAAGAGTTGCATTTTACTTAATTTTTGCTTGCAATACGTGTATGGAATGATCACGGACTTAGATTACATCCTTAGTTTTGTAATAATAATTAAGCTTATTATTTGATATGTAATTAAATATTAATTACATTTAATTAGGATGTAATATTTTCCTTGGTATGCCAAGGATTGAATGTAATTCACAAGAGTTATGATATGGAGCTTGAAGTGTTTAAGATGGTGATCCATAGAGATGGTGACATGGAGTTTCATGCAAGAAGGATTTTCTTAGGCCCATGATCATAAGGCCCAAGGTGACATGGCCAAAGTTAATAAGGCCCATGGTGACATGGCCCAAGGTGTCAAGGCCCAATATGACAAACATGGCCTAAGTTAATAAGGCCCAAGATGTCAAGGCCCATAGTATATTCTAAGAGTTAGAATAGAATTAGGAAAGGCACATGATCACTCCATATTTATGCATCCATCTTGCATGTTCAATGTATATATGTGATATATATGTTGTAGCATGCTATATTTAATGCCATGAAAAATATATATGTGATATATATAAAAATGATTAATGTGCAAAGTGAGACCTTAATTAAAGACCCAAAAATCTTCCAAACCAAATGTAGGTCTAGGCTCTCCATTGGAGTAATAACTTTCATGGTTTTAGCATTATGTGCATCGGCTATGGATACATAAGGGTGTACATAAGGCCTAAGAGATTCATGTATCGGTATTGTGAAGCATGAAATGTGTTGGGTGTATGGATACACTATAGGCCAAGAATGGCAAATAGGAGTACTTGAGGTTTATGGTGTTCAAATCCAAACATTTCACGGATCCAATGGTGTGGACCTAACTATTGCCAAGGGCCAAGAACGGCAATGCGTACCTGAGGTCCATAACATTAGGAGCCGGATTGGTGAAATCTCATATGAGATGTGATGGATAAGAGTTGTCCACTTAATGGTAACTAATATTCCAAGAATGGCAATGTGTACCTAAGGGATATTAGTGACCTATTAAAAACTCCATCACCCACTAGAAATCCATCCAACAAGGGATTTCCGTTTCCTACTTTAGAAGTGTAGGATTTGCCAAGTTAGTGGGAGACCATTATGATTAAAGACCAAATATAATGGTAATTATAACAATGTCATATAACTAATAATCTTGTTACCTTTGCAAGAAACTTAATAATATGAAATAATCAAACCCACCTTCAATCATCCTCGACCAACAAAAGGCTCACGGGTCCTAATCATAAAGTTTTGCTATGGAACCTAAATTGTTTTAGCTTCTAGAAAAATACTTAAAGTATTAAAAGTCCACCCATCCCCTTTCCTAAAGAGCTATCCAATGGAGCAAAAGGAAAGGAGGTTGCATTTCTTATCTCTCCTAGTGGGAGTTTAAAATAAAGGCAAGATAAGTGTTGTCAAGCCTACGGGTGGCATAGCCAAGAATAAGGGCAACGCAAGGGAAGAGCAAGGTAAAAGAAAGTGTTTCCATTACCAAGGCAAAGAACATTAGAAGAGGAATTATCCTAAGTTCCTAGAGTCTTCTAAGATAAAGGGAAAGGACAGGATTGGAGAAGGTGAGACTTTCTCTTGTCTAATTGCTTCTAAATGTTCTAAGAGCCCATCAAATGCATAGGTATTGGATACCAGTGCTAGTTCTGACATTTGTTCATCCTTGGAGGATCTAGTAAATGAGAAAATGTTAAGGCCTAATGAAGTAATCCTAAAGTTTGGAAATGGTGCAAGTGTTGTAACCAAAGCTATAGGATCCACTTTTATTGATATAATCATGATGTGCTATTGGACAATGTATTATATGTACCTAATGCCTATAAAACATTGTCTCTATTTCTAGTTTGACTAGAAAAGGTTATGAATTTCATTTTCAAAAGAGACATTTGTAACATTCATTTTGGAAATGAATGGTTGGCATGGATTATTTAATACATGGTTTATGCATGTTAATAATATATCCAATAACAATGAGCCTCAAATTAATGTGAGTAATGCAAATGAAATACAAATTGAAAATACCTCTAACTCCAAATATCTATGGCACTTAAGATTATGTCATATTGCAGAAGATAGGACTAATAAGTTTTGGAAAGGATAGGAATCTTGAGCAATCTTGAGTCCCTATCTAATCCGAATTATGAGGCTTCTATGTAAGGCAAGATGACTACATCACCATTTATTGGAAAAATGGCAAGAAACAAATATATGTTGGAGATCATACATAGTGATGTATCTAGGTACTTAGTTCTTATGAAGAACAAGAGTGAAAATTCTTTGAAAAGTTCAAAGTCTTCAAAGCCCAAATAAAGTCCAAACTAGGAAAGGTATTCAAAACTCTAAGATGAGATCAAAGAGGTGAATACTTGAGTACCAAGTTCTTTGAGTTCCTTAAAGAACATAGTATTGCATTATAACTCACACCATATGGAACACCACAATTAAATGGCATCCCCAAGAGACAAAATTGTACTTTATTTGGTACGTTTTGTGATGAGCTATACTAATCTTCCTATTTCACTTTGGGGTTATACACTCCAAATGGCCTATTACATTCTTAATTGTGTTCCATCCAAATCTGTTCTTACTACACCATATGAGATATGGCATGGTAAAGCACCAAGTCATAAAAATATTAAGATTTAGGGATGTCCAGCTTTTATTAAAAGGCTGAAATTGGACAAGTTGGATGTTGTTCGATTAAAGGAATGTTTGTTGGATATCCTAAAGAAAGCTTAGGGTATTGCTTTTATCTTCCTGGTAAAAAAATTGTTGTTAGCAAAGATGCAATTTTCCTTGAGAAAGTGTTTCTAAAGGAAGGTGGGAAAGGAAGGAAGATAATGTTAGATGTGGAGTCATCTGAGGAAGCCCAACAAATTGATAAATGAATATTGTTCAACCTAAAGAGCCTATTCCAATTGAGAATGTTTTTACACCAACTTCTAGAAGATCTAGTAGGGTATCTCATCCTCTGGGGAGATAAGGTATTCTTTATATGCAAGAGTTGCATGTTCATGAAGAAAGCATTTATGTTGATGATCCTACTATATATGAAGGCACTTTGTGTAATAAAGATTCATTAAGATGGTTTGAGGCTATGAGAACTGATATGGATTTTATATGCAAACCAAGTTTGGACAGTTGTTGATCCTCCTGAAGGTATTATACCCATTTGGTGGAAATTGATTTTCAAGAGAAAGCTAGGCTTGTAGTGAAACTCTTTCGCTAAGGGCAAAGGGTCGAATATATGGAGACCTTCTCACTAGTAGCCATGTTTAAATCCATTCGGATTCTTTTTAGCAATATCATACACTATGATTATAAGGTTTGGCAAATGGGTGTTAAGACGGCCTTCCTTAATACTTATATTGAGGAAGACATTTTCATGGAGCAACCCAAAGGTTTTGAATCCAAAGATAGCTCAAAAGTGTACAAGTTTAATAGATCTATCTATGGTCTAGAGTAGGCTTCAAGGAGTTAGAATCATAATTTTAATGAACCTATACGTTCTTATGGATTCATCAAGAATGATGACGAGCCATGTGTTTACAAGAAGATTAGTGGGAGTCAACTCACTTTCCTAGTCCTGTATGTGGATGATATTCTATTAATTGGAAATGATGTCGGTATGATGATTTCAGTGAAACTATAGCTATCTAAAACCTTCTCGTTAAAAGACTTAGGGGAGGCAACCTATATTCTCAGGATTTGAGTCTATAGAGATAAATCGAGGAGAATAATAGGTTTAGCCCAAAGTCTTTACTTGGAAAAGGTGTTGAAAGATTTTCAACATGCTTAATTGCAAGAGAGGATTGTTACCATTTAGGCATGGTATCCATCTATCTAAGGGTTTCTCACCTAAAACACCCAAGGATATGGTGCAAATGGCCAAAGTTCCTTATGCTTTAGCTATAGGGAGTTTGATGTATATGTTATGTACTAGGCCTGATATTGCCTATGTTGTTAGTATGACTAGCAGGTTTCAATCCAATCCAGGTTTGGAACACTGAATAGTAGTTAAGGTAATCTTTAAGTACTTGAGAAGAACTAAAGATCTAGTCTTAACTTATGGAGGAGGTGATCTACAGATAGATGGTTTCACATATTCTAATTTTCAATCAGATATGGATAATAGAAAGTCTATCTCTGGGTTTATATTTATTTAAAATGGAGGTGCAATAAGTTGGAAGAGTTCTAAGCAAAATATCACTGCTAATTCCACTATAAAGGTTGAGTGTATAGCTACATTAGATGCTGCTAAAGAAACTATTTGGATTAAGAAGTTCATTAATGAACTAGAAGTTGTTCCATCCATTAAGTCAACAATTCCTCTCTATCGTGACAATAATGGAGTCATTTCTTTGACAAAGGAACTAAGGTCTGACCAGAAATCCAAACATGGAAAAAGAGGCTTTAATATTATCAGAAAAAAAACTTATTGGAAAGATCGTTGTGCTCATGCAAAAGGTAGCATCAACCAACAATATGGTTGATCCACTCACTAAAGCACTAAAGCAACTACAGTTAGGTCAACATCTTAAAAAGATGGATCTAAGATACTGTAGTGATTGGCTCTAATGCAAGAGGGAGATTGTTAGCATAGGTGGTATGCCCTAGAGGCCAATCACATATTATGACATTATAATTATCCCAAATGGCAACAAAGAATATTCTTTTATCTAAAGTATTAATTTAATTGAATATTCATCCATTAGCATAATGTTAAATGAATATGTCATCAAGAGTTGATAATATCAGTTACAAATGCATTTAGTACATATGCTGTAAAATTGTTCATAGTCAATAAATGAATATTTGCGTAATATTACTTTGACTATGACCTCTGTCTATTTTCCTTTATTAGTATTGGATACTAATAGTAGTAGGTAGTGAGTCTCATGCTACTTGATATGAGATATCAGAATAGATATGTGGATACTCATGTGATGGGTGCATCGAACATGACGTTAGACTTGTGATCGCAAGATCTTTACTTTTAGTCAACGATCATAATCTAGGTCATAATGGTGCATATGGTCCTTTGACCTGAGGTGACACAATCATCCACATTGAAGTGGTTAGTGTTTATTACTACTTACATACATGTATTAATCACACATGGGTATATGGCGCATGGTGTCTCTAGTCAGTTGAATGTAGGGATGATTGACCAAGATGGGATTCATTGCCAGGAGTGAACTAGGATAAGATCTCATACTATCTAAGTTTATTCTTGATGAATAAGTTCCTGGCTAGGAAAAACATGACACAGTCTAAAAGCATTTCAGTGCTAGAAAGTGTTTCTGGTATTTGTTATGTTTTATCAAGAATTCAACTTGAGATGAGGTCACAGGATATAACTATTAGAGTTTGACTAAACCTTAACTCTAGGCTATATCGGGACCTTCTAATAAATAGATTCCAATGCTCATGTGAATTAATACATGCATTCATTTCAAATTGGGTAGTTGTGATATCGATGTAGGGGTCACTCACAACTTATGAGAACTAAATGTGCATAGTTGGGATTTTCACATTTAGACTTGAAAGGAGTTTCAAATAATATCAAGTGTTGGTATTATCTTCTCATTGCCAATTAAACTTGAACCTAGTAAGTCACACCTAAAAGAGCTTGACTAAATCATCGTTAATATTAATCTAATTATTGATTAAAGAGTTTAATCAATTAATTAAGATTAATGGAATTGGATTTATGCTTTAAGCAATGATTCTAGCATAACATGAAATCTAATTCCACTAAGGGTTTAGTTATTAATTTATACTTAATTAATATGAGATATTAATTAGAGTATTAAATTAATAATTTATGTTGTTTCTTATTGGACTTGGATTAATGGCCAAGTTGTTTGGGCCTAGGCCCAAAAGAGTTTTGGACTAAAGATTAATCCAAGATGTTGAGAGAAAGCCCATGAACCTAATCCAAGCCCATTCGTCAAATGGATTGGGCTTGGGCCAAGTTTGGTCCCAATTGCTAAGCCCAAATCAATGAGAATATGACATGGTAAAAAATTGTCATGTTAAGCATGCATTATCCTTTATGTTTATAATGTTGACTATGGACA
>CATIWM010047746.1:0-14275 GCA_949671775.1 Mallotus repandus
AAGAGGAAAAGAAAAAAAAAAGGAAAAAAGGAGATGAAATTAATAAAAATTCTAAACAAGATTCTCCGGCAACGGCGCTAAAATTTATTGTAGGTCAAATTTAATACCCTAGTCTCTAAGACTACGCATACAGTAAGTAGGGTGTCGAACACTAGAGAATTTGGAGCAATTTTATATCAACCGAATAGATACTTAGATGGATAGACAAATAATATAAAGAAAATATTGAAATATTCTATTTATTCTAAAATTACTAAGAGTTACAAATTACTCTAATTAAACTAAATTTACTTTAACAAATTTAGACAATGAATATTAGAATTACAAGTGAAAGTTAATCGAGAACTATATTTGCTAACAAACACATAAATACATGCAATGATTGGAGAATAAAGCCAACAATCCTTAAAAGCAACTCTCATTGTCAATTAAAAGTTTTTTCATTTAGAGTCTACAAGCATTCTCATAACATTGTAGAGACAAACCAAAACTATTAAGTTCTATGCCAATTCTTAAACGTCTTAAAGTAGATTTCTTGTCTCCAGGTACTTTCCTAACCCTTAAGTAAATTCAATTGCTTTTCTGCCAAAATGTTCTAATTCTCATTGTAAACATTTGATTAATAAGTTATATATGGTGATCAAACATACATAACACATTCCAAAACTCAATTGAATTTAAATCATTCATGCATTAGAAAAGGTAAAAATATAGTTCATAAATTAATTCATCCTTGCAATTCTAATAAACAAGGACTTAGCCAAAATACATAGTATTTAAAGTCAAACAATAAAAAGGAAGTATTTTAAAAATAAAGCAACTAAATAGAGAAAAGAGAAAAAGATTGTGTTGATAAACTCTTCAATGCTCTTCAGGAAGTTACTTGATTTTGAATGATCCTCTTGATATCTTCCTTGAACTTTTGGCTATATCTTTGAATCACTTGACACTTCAACTTCTTTTCAATAATAAAACTAACAAACGATACCAATTATTTCTAAACAAAAACCAAGTGTTTTTCCTGCTCAAAACAAAGTCAAGTTCATGTATTTATAGGCTTCTCATCATCCCAATTCGTACTCCTTTCAAATGGATGTAAATATGAAAAGGTGCAATAAAGGGGTGTGAAGGACGAGTTGGCACCACTATGCTGACTCAGGCTTGAGTCGGCACCATTTGCTTCTATTACGACTCGGCACCACTGTGTCGAGTTGGCACACTTCTCTACTATCACGACTCAACTCCTTGGTGACGAGTCATGACAGTTCTCCTCATCCTCACTTTAGCTTTCCTCAAATCTCTCTTCATTCTAAAGCATCCAAATGTACTTCCAAGCATGAATTAAGCCTACGAAAACTTACAAAATACAAAATTAAAATAAGAACAACAAAGATGAAGATAATAATGCAATAATTAAACAAACATAAACAAAAACTAAGGAAAAATAAAGCATAAGTATACTAAAGAACTATGTTATTTTGCATCATAACAAACTGTCCCACACTTAGACCTCGCTTGCCCTCAAGCAAGTAATCTAAAATCTAAGTGAGAGAACTAACAAAATCTTTATCTTCTCCAAAATAGATGTAGTCATCCCAATAAGTCATCTTAACTATGAAAGGGGTTAAGAAAAAGATAGTTAACAACTAAGCTTCCAATGCTCAATAATGATAGAGAAAATAAGTTGCATAACATAATCAATAAGTTTAACAATTTATCTCAAATTATTAAGAACAAAATCAAAGAATATAAAGTTAAGGTGCTAACTAAGCTATCTAGCCAAAATATTCATTCTTTAAACTTAGGATTTCTAAGAACAAAAGTAGCCTTTGGGACAAAGATTAAGCACACACACTAACTCACATTTCTCATTGCATTTTTAGACGTTTTTTTAATTTTTTTTTCTAATACTACTTGTGACATCACACATTATTTCTGAATGAATGTAATTAAGGAGCATATTCACTTATACACAACTTACTAGAGATGCATTATGTCAACAAGCATCAAATTTTCTCTCTTTTTTTATGTTTTTTTTATATATGTCCTCATCCATTATTGAAAAGTGAGTTACTCGTATTATGGCTATAGTTTCCTTTAGGCTACTTAAATCCTTAAAACCTAAACTTAAATCCTTAAAACCTAAACTTAAATCCTTACCATCCTAGCCTTAAGCATAGTTAGAAAGTTGACTAAACATTCTCTAGATTTTGAAAATAATAATAAAAGATAAAAAGAAAAAATTAAAACTTATGCTAGATGAAACTTTAAAATTCTACCAATTGAGCATAAAAAGGTAATTATTAACATAGCATCAAAATAAAATCTAAATCACAATCAAGATAAACTTAGAGGAGAAATTACTTATGAATGTAGAGAAGATAAAATTATGCAAAATATAGCATAGACACACATACATATAAACAAAAACATAATTAAATAACAAGCACTACTAATATCCCCTCCCCCACACTTAAAAATTCACATTGTCCCCAATGTGATTCCTAAATAAGAAAGAAAGGTAAAGAAAAACTCCCTTAATCTTCCGAAGAAGATGGTGGAGGAGATTCAATGTTGTAACTGGAACAGGCAAAAAATTTATTCAGCTTGTACTCCATCTTCCTTTGCCAGCGGTCAAGTTGTCGGTTCCAAGTCTCTATGCCACTCAATTGACGTTGCATCTCCTTTTGATTCTCCAAAGCTTCTATATATGTGATTCTCCACTTGAAGAGGCACTTGCACCCCCGTGCATTGGTAAGAATAGAAGAGGGACATTATTATGTGGCTCCTCTTCATCTGATTCCTCCTCATCTTGCTCCTCTTCAACTTATTCTTCTGCAATCGGTGGTGGATGTGCCAACCCTCTCCAACATGACCTAAACCTTGCCAGAATCAAGCAAAAGGAAGCATCCACTACTTCACATCTTATAAAGGCTTGTTTAGTGAAATAAGAACACTTAATAACACGGGTCAAAGCATCAAGATTTACATTAAGAGATTTAGCAATAATAGTAACAACATGACCATATGTGAGTAGAGCATCCTTACATGCAGCACAAGTCAAAAGTTGATTAAAAATCCAATAAGTCCAACACACTCGCTTCTTTTTATGAATACACCACATCAAAAATAATTCTTATGCAGACAGTCTATTGAATTCATATTTGTGGAAAATAACACATGCAAGTATTTTGTGCAATAACCAGAATTTCATGTCTTTAATAAACATGGCCTTACCCTTCTTCGGTTGAAATGGTGATTGCAAATCAGTAAAAAATGTCCAGAATTCATCAACATGAAAAGACTTAGGGGGATCACTCATAACATCTTTCTTAAAACTGAAAACCTTATTTTTAAAAGAATATGTAATTTGGTGTTTCTTGCCTAGCATCCTAAATTCAAGAAAATGAGAGTCATTTGGGTTCACATCTAAAGATGTATAAAATTTAATGGTTAACTCAACATATGTAGGTTCATGCATAAATACAAATTTGTTAAGCCCATAAGTAGTTAACAATTGATTAAAAGAGTCATGCATACCTACATCTTGAAGAAGAGAAGAGGGAATATAATTACAACCAATGATTTCCCTAAACTTAAGAATGGTGAATCTAGCACCTTCTTTATGTGAAAAAATGGGGAACTTGGCTTTGTAAGTGGCGATAAGGTCTTCCTCTTGATGTTCCTCTTCAACTTAAGGTCTTTTATATGTAGAGCCCTTTGTCTTACCCAGAGCAAATGAAAATGGTGGGAGTGAATGGTGCTGAAGATGAAAATCGTTAATGTAAAAAAGGATATGGCTAGAGAAGAAAATAAGAAGAAAGTAGGGAGAGTTAAGAAAATAGAGGGTGTTAGGAGTGTAGAGGGGAAGAAGGAGACGTGTAGGGAAAAAATGAATAGGTGAAAAGAATTAAAAATTATTTATAAAAAAAGAGTGTAGAAAAGGTGAAAAGACATGACCTTTATTGGAAAGGGGCATGACTTTTCTTTTGAAATCAAATTTTTGGAAAATTGTTATAGGAAGAAGACAAAAATAAAGAGAGGGAGAATATATCAAACAATAGAAAAAAAAATATCAAAACAATAGAAAAATGATATGCAAAAGAAAACCTAAAATTAAAATTGAAAAAGAAGTGATGAGGGAAGGCAAGAGTCGACATGTATGTGCCGACTCGGCACCTTTGTCTTCGGTCACGAGTCGACACCATTTGGCTCTGTCACAAGTCAGCATGTCTGTGCCGACTCGACACAGACCCAATTCACATATAAAAGGTATTGTTTATCTAAACAACAAGAAAACGATGTGTATATACACTAAACTAAAGAAATTAAAATATATACTCCTAAAATATATAAACTAAACTAAAATATTAAAAATAAACTAAAGAATGAAAAGTATAAAAAGAAAAGGTAAATTATAAAATTTAAGTAAAAGGAAGAATTGTAAGAAATTTAAATAATATCAATAAAATAAACACTACTAATATCATAAATACTACTAATACTTTAATGTGGTTCGAACAAATAAAAAATAATGAAAAGACATAACATAAAAAAAATGAATATAATATACCAAAAATAAATAAATAAAAATAGAAAATAGAAACGATACCTTGCTACATTTAATGGTCTATAGCGTGACCTTACCTTGTTCAAATCAAGGTGTAGATAGAGGGATAGAACTCCCATGATCAAATACTTCATCGATCAAATATGGCTTGAGGATGGCCATTAACTTTGAAGGTCTCCCCCTTATCATTAGCAATTTCAATTGCTCCATAAGGGTGAACCTTTATAACCTTGAAAGGACCCAACCATCTTGACTTAAAATTTTCAGGAAACAATTTCAGTTTTGAATTATAAAGTAAAACAAGTTCTCCCTCATGAAATTGCTTCTTAGCTAAATGCTTATCATGCCATAACTTAGTACGATCCTTATAAAACTTTGCTTTTTCATAAGCATTCATTCTTAGTTCCTCTAATTTATTAAGTTGAAGTAGCCTTTTCTTACCCACCTTCTTCAAATCAAAGTTCAGAGCCTTTGTTGCCCAATATGCCTTATGCTCAAGTTCCATGGGCAAGTGACAAGACTTCCCATAGATCAATTGGTAGGGTGTAAGGCCAATTGGGATTTTGAAAGTTGTCCTATATGCCCATAAGGCATCATCTAGCTTTAATGCCCAATCCTTCCTTAAAGAAGACATTGTTTTCACAAGAATCCATTTAATCTCTCTATTACTCACCTCAACTTGCCTAATTATTTGTGGGTGATATGGAGTAGCAACCTTGTGTGTTACTCCATATTTCATTAAAAGAGCTTTTACCACTTGATTATAAAAATGTGAACCTCTATCATTAATCAATGCTCTAGAAGTACCAAACCTTGGAAAAATTATTTTCTTGAGCATATTCTTAACAACCTTTGCATCATTAGTAATGGTGGGTATTGCTTCCACCCATTTTGAGACATTGACAACCAGAACCAATATATACTTGTAGCCTAAAGAACTAGGAAATGGACCCATGAAATCTATGCCCCAAATATCAAAAAGCTAAACTTCAAGAATTCCCTTCAAAGATATCTCATGTCTCTTAGAAATATTACCCATTCTTTGGCACCGATCATATGTAAGCACAAAATCTCTAACATCCTTGAATAATGTAGGCCACCAAAAACTAGAATGAAGTACCTTAGATGTTGTTTTTGATGCACCAAAGTGTCCACCTACATCCAAGGAGTGACAATGCCTCAAAACATCTTGAGGATTGCAGCTTCTAATCAAACCATCCACATATCTCTTATAAAGTAATGGTTCCTCCTAATAGTAAAATTTACTATCATGTAAGAATTTCTTTCTTTGTCTATAATCCAACCCACAAGGAAGAACACCACTCATAAGATAATTTGCAATATCCGTAAATTATGGAATTTCCTTTAATGCCAAACTAAGAAGATGTTCACCATGAAATGTCTCATTAATTAGCATACCATCATCATTCCTCTTTAATCCCTCTTGATCAAGCCTAGATAAATGATCTGCAATGAGGTTCTCACTTCCTTTTTTTATCTCTCACTTCCTAATCAAATTCTTTAAGCATGAAAATCCACCTTAGGAGCCTAGGTTTTGCATCCTTCTTACTTAGAAGATATTTGAGGGTAGCATGATTTGAATAAACAATCACTTTTTGCCCTACAAGATATGCTCTAAATTTATCAAATGCATAAATAATGGCAAGCAACTCCTCAATAGTGGTATAATTAATTTGAGCATCATCAAGTAGTTTGCTAGCATAGTAGATGACATAAGGCTTGCCTTCTTTCCTTTGTCCCAAAACAGCCCCCACTGCAAAATTACTTGCATCACATATAATTTTAAACGGTTGCTCCCAATTAGGTGGTTGCAAAACATGTGCTGAAATAAGAGCTCTCTTCAAGGTTTCAAATGCAGCTAGACATGCCTCATCAAACTTAAAATCAGTATCGTTAGCAAGTAATTTGCATAATGGCTTCGCTATCTTGGAAAAATCCTTGATAAATCTTCTATAAAATCCAACATGTCCAAGAAAGCTCCTTATATCCTTAACACTCTTTGGGCGTGGAAAATTAACAATCACTTCTATCTTTGCTTATCAACTTCAATACCTCTTCTTGATACTGAATACCCAAGAATAATTCCTTCTTGTTCCATGAAGTGGCACTTTTTCCAATTGAGTACTAATCGATGCTCCATGCACCTGTCAAGAACTTTAGAAAGATTTTCTATACAAATTTCAAAGTTAGACCCATAAACACTAAAATCATCCATGAAAACTTCTACACATTCATCAATCAAATTATTAAATATTGAAAACATGCATCTTTCAAAAGTTGCGGGAGCATTGCATAAACCAAAAGGCATATGCCTAAAGGCAAAAGTATCATATGGGCGTGTAAAGGTAGTCTTAGCTTGATTCTTGGGGTGAAAAAAAATTTGATAAAAACCACTAAGTCCATCTAAATAACAAAAATAAGAGAAATTGGCTAGTCTTTCAAGAACTTGATCAATAAAAGGTAATGGAAAATGATCTTTCCTAGTTGTTTTATTTAGCTTTCTATAATCTATACACATACGCCATCCCGTGATAGTCCTAGTGGGTATTAAATCATTAGACTCATTTTTAACAACAGTCAAGCCTCCCTTCTTAGGGATAACTTGAACAGGACTCACTCATTTACTATCACTAATGGAGTATATGATTCCATTGTCAAGCAACTTAAGTACCTCTTTTCTCACCATTTCCTTAAGAGTGGGATTTAGCCTCCTTTGACCTTCAATCTAAAGCTTAGCATTATCCTCTAAAAAGATTGTATGCATACACACATTTGGGGTAATACCCTTTAAATTATTTATAGAATAACCTATAGCACCTCTATGACTAAGTAACACATCACATAAAGCATCAACATTATTATTAGGCATAAATGAATTCACAATAAAAGGAAATTTAATGTTAGAGTTAAGAAATGCATAGCTTATATTTAATGGTAAAGGCTTGAGCTTTAGCTTTACTTCTTCATTTGGTATAGTAGACTTTGGATCATCATCCTTCCTTAAAGGTTCAAACCTTGAGGTTCTATAAGGAGGAAGGTATGAAGTTGACTCCAAGAAACCCACATTAGCTTCTTGCAAGATGTATGCTTCAATAGGGTCTTGCCTTAAACATTTGTGTATCACTTCATCAGTACACTCATCAATAATATCAATCGAGTCAATTCTACTTACAACTTCCTTTAGTGAAGACTTTATCATCTTGAATACATCAAACTCCATATACTCATTGTTCACTTCTAATGTAACCTTGCCTCTCTTCATGTCAATGATTGCACCCGCCGTCACAAAAAATGGTCCCCTAAGTAAAATATGGATTTCAAGATCTTCTTCCATGTCCAAAATAATAAAATCAGTAGGTATAACAAATTTACCCACTTTAGATGGCACATTTTCAAGAATGCCAAGTGGATAAGTGACAGATTTGTTTACCATTAAAAGACACATATTTATAGGCTTAAGTTTTCCCAAATCAAGCCTCTTATAGATAGAGTAAGGCATAAGGCTAACACTAGCACCAATATCACATAAATTTTTATCAAAATGAGTACCACTAATTACGCAAGGAATAGTGAAACAACCAAGATCCTTAGGCTTGGGTGGAGATTTGGAGTACACAGCTTTGGATTCTTCAACAAGAGAAACTAACTCATGGTCTTCAAGCTTGCTCTTATGGTTAATGATATCCTTCAAAATTTTACCTTATGTTGGCATGTCTCTAATGGCATCCATAAATGGTACGGTGATGGTGATTTCCTTAAGATAATTAAGGAATTTGCCAAATTGCTTATCCAGGCTATGTCTTATAAACCTTTGAGGAAAAGATAATGTTTTAAGATCTACCTTAAGTTCATCATCTTTAGGTGGTATGGCATCTTCCTTTTTACCCTTCTTTACAACTTCAACATTAGCTTTACTATTAATAACCACATCATCATTTCCCTTACTAGCCTCAACCTTTACCACATCATCATCATCAACTAGCCTTTTACTCTTACTAGCAACATTCTCAACCTCCTTAGCACTCCTCAAAGTAATTGCTTAGCAAGTCTTTTTTAGTGCAAACTCCGGTTGGCTAGGAAGCTTTCCCAAGGGTTTAGAGTTAAAGGAAGAGGCTTGTTGAGCAATTTATGTTTCAAGGATGTGGCTATGAGTAGCAAGTTGTTCAAGCTTGGAGTTAAGTTGCTTAAATTACTCTGCATTTTGTTTGTTGATGGTCATTTGTTGGTTAACAAATTGCTCCATAAGAGTTTTAAGGTTGGATTTAGGTTGGGTAGGATTGAAAGCTTATTGTTTCATGGGAAATCTATGTGGGTTTTGCGGTTTGGCGTTTGGGTTAAATGGAGGGTTTAATTGAGAGGATGGATTTGACCATGAAAATCCGGGATGATTTCTCTATTGTGGATTATAAGAGTTGGAGTTCAGCCCCATTCTTTGGTTGAAAGCTCATTGTACATAACTCACATCCTCATTAGAACTCACATTATATTGAGAATATGAATGAGATCCTCCACACAACTCACAAACAACGTTAGCACTTTCTACAGAATTAATTTGAGATTTACTTACCAACTTAGTGAGAGTATTTACTTTTGCATTCAATAAGTTGATGGTGTCAAGCTCCAAAACTCCTTTTACTTTTGCCATCATTGTTTCATCACCCATATATCCTTGAGATGCAAGTTCTTCAAGTAAAGTAACATCCTCCTTAGCCGTTTTATTCATCCATTTCCCACTAGTGGCTACATTGACAATATTCATATTCTCATTGTCTCACTTGCATTTTTCTTGAAAGTAGTGATCTCATTACGAAACTTGGCAGTCTTGTGTGGTGAAAAATATTTACGTAAAAATGCTTGCTTTAATTGGTCCTAAGTTCTGATTGATTCACTAGGCAAACTAGCAAGCCAAAGTTGTGCCTTCTCATTAACTGAAAATGGGAAAAGCCTAAGCCTTATCGCATCATTTGTCACACCATTGATCTTGAAGGATGCACACGCGTTAAGGAAAGTCAATATGTGAGCATATGGATCCTCTCTTTGATGACCTCCAAACTGATTGTTTTGCACCATTTGAATGATGCTTGGTTTGATTTCGAAGTTATTGTTAGCAATAGATGGAGCCACAATCCCTCCAAAATCATTCGTTATGTTAGGCATAGCAAAATTGCCTAACGTCTTTCTTTTCGATTCAGCCATATTATTTAAATTTTGTTCTATCACACTTCTTTGTCTTTCTTCCCTACGCAAAGCACGTAAGGTTAATTCAATTTCAGGATCAAATTATAAAATATCACTAGTACTTCTACTAAGCCTCATCGAGAATGAAATCAAAATCAAATAATCACAATACAACAATTAGAAAACTATAAAAAAAATATAAAATTAAGGCCTACAACAACCTTTCTCTACGCTAAATTAATAAAAATTCTAAACAAGATTTTCTGGCAACGACACCAAAATTTATTGTAGGTCAAATTTAATACCCTAGTCTCCAAGACTAAGTATATAGTAAGTAGGTTGTCGAACACTAGGGAATTTGGAGCAATTTTATATTATTCGAATAGATACTTAGATGGATAGGCAAATAATATAAAGAAAATATTGAAATATCCTATCTATCCTAAAATTACTAAGAATTACAAATTACTCTAATTAAAATAAATTTACATTAACAAATTTAGGCAATGAATATTAGAATTACAAGTGAAAATTAATCAAGAACTATATTTGCTAACAAACACATAAATACATGCAATGATTGGAGAATAAAGCCGACAATCCTTAAAAGCAACTCTCGTTTTCAATTAGAGGTGTTTTCATTTAGAGTCTACAAGCATTGTCATGACATTGTAGAGACAAACCAAAACCATTAAGTTCCATGCCAATTCTTAAACCCCTTAAAGTGGATTTCTTGTCTCCAAGTACTTTCCTAACCCTTAAGTAAATTCAATTGCTTTCCACCAAAATGTTCCAATTCTTATTGTAAACATTTAATTAATAAGTTATATAAGGCGATCAAACATACATAACACATTCCAAAACTCATTTGAATTTAAATCATTCATGCATTATAAAAGATAAAAATATAGTTCATAGATTAATTCATTCTTGCAATTCTAATAAACAAGGACTTAGCCAAAATATATAGTATTTAAAGTCAAACAATAACAAGGAAGTATTTTTAAACATCAAGCAACTAAATAGAGAAAAGAGAAAAATATTGTATTGATAAACTCTTCAATGCTCTCCAGGAAGTTACTTGATTTTGAATGATCCTCTTGATATCTTCCTTGAACTTGTGGCTATATCTTTGAATCACTTGACACTTCAACTTCTTTTCAATAATAAAATTAACAAATGTTACTAAATATTTCTAAACAAAAACTAAGTGTTTTTCCTGCTCAAAACAAAGTCAAGTTCATGTATTTATAGGCTTCTCATCATCCCAATTAGTACTCCTTCTAAATGGATGTAAATATGAAAAGGTGCAATAAAGGGGTATGAAGGATGAGTCAACACCACTATGCTGACTCAGGCTTGAGTCGGCACCATTTGCTTCTGTTACGACTCGGCACCACTGTGCTGATTCGGCACACTTCTCTGCTATCACGACTCAACTCCTTGGTGATGAGTCGTGACAGTTCTCCTCATCCTTACTTTAGTTTTCCTCGAATATCTCTTCATTCCAAAGCATCCAAATGTACTTTCATACATGAATTAAGCCTACAAAAACCTACGAAACACTAAATTAAAGTAAGAACAACAAAGATGAAGATAATAATGCAATAATTAAACAAACATAAACAAAAACTAAGGAAAAATGAAGCATAACTATACTAAAGAACTATGCTATTTTGCATCATAACAAACGGCATGACAAGTGAACTAGTAAAAAATAGAGACTTCGTAGAGTATTCAAATGATATGTATGTTGAACGCAGTAATTTTTCATAATAATTTTCCTTTAGAATAAGATAAACTATTTTTCTGAGTGTTTTTTATTGTTATTTTATTTTTTGCGAAATAAAAATTAAATTAATAATTAACAATTTTCTAAAATTTATTAATAAATAAATAAATTATAATACAATGCAACCTCATAAAATTAAAGTATATAAAAAATAAAAGGCAAAACCCATTAGCTGGTCCCTAGACTATACAAGTTTTTCACACTTCATCCCTAATCATTTATTTTGAAGAATTGAGTCCCTCAACTTTTTTTTTTATTTTCATCCTTTTTCCACTGAAAAATTCAAATTGAAGATGTTGTTGTCTTCTATTGAATTATAAAAGCACATCTCAACCAATTATTGGTTGTGAGCTTGATAATTTGAACTTAATTCCACTGTTGATTGTGAGCTGCTCTAAGATGTTGATGCAAATTGTTTGTCTTTAATAGCTGGTTTAGACATGCTTTTTGTTGAGACGTGCTTTTATAACTCAATAGAAGACGACAACATCTTTAATTTAAAATTTTGAGTGAAAAAATGATGAAAAAAAAGTTGAGGGACTCAATTCTTCAAAATAAATTATTAGGAACGAAGTGTGGAAAACTCATATGGTTTGGGAACCAAATAATAGGTTTTTCCAAAGTAAAATAACTCAAGAATTTTCCATTTCCTTAACAAGAATTATTTTAATTTATAAAAAATATGAAAAATTAATACTCTTTATAAAATAATGTTATTTTTTTCATAAATATAAAAATTTAGTATCCTCCACTATATGGTATATTTTTCGTGATTTTGTGTTGTGTTGAACAAACAAAAATTAAAAAAAAAAGAGGGCCATCTCAACGGAAGGAGAAGGACCTGCAACGACAGTGACTACTGACCCTCTTCTTGTTTCTAGCCATTTGTCTATGTCTTTTGGGTCAAGAACTTGAATTCCTTGCGACTGGACAAGGTTTAAAGCTCGGTTTTTGAATTCTAAGTAAACTGCGATGAGTTAATCCGTATCTTTATTTAGTTGTTTGTTTTCTTGAGCAAATTTCTTTTTATTTTCTTCATTCTTTAGTTCCTCCTAGAGGTGGTCTTGAGTGACTTCCTCATGAGGAAGAATAATTCTCTTATACTATGTTTGGATGCAAGAGATTTGAATATGAATTTGAATTTCAAAAAAAATCTCTTATTTGGAAATTATATGGATTTGTATTATGAGGATTTCAAACAAATTCACAATAAATTTAATAACTCATTTAATGAGGATTTGAAATGACATATAACTAAATGTTATTTGAAATCCCTATATTTGAAGTCTAAGATTTCAATTCAAATATTTACATTCAAACACACTCTTGACAGATAAGAATAAAATTCAATTAGTCTCACACTTCCTGCAGAAATATAAGAGTATGCAAGCACATTCATTTAATTGGAAAGCTTTCCTTAGCTAACCCCTCAGAAGAAAGATGCCAATTTGCTTAATAGAAAAGCAAACAACTTTTTTATGCAATTAATTTTTAAAAATATTGAGAATTCTTTTATAATGTATCCATGTCATGTTATTAATTGAAAATATTTTTTAAATTTTTTAGAGTATAAATTTATATATATATTGGGTTTTTTTAAATATAAAATTTTATTTATTATTTACTACTATCTTATAAACTATTACTTTTTTTATTAATTTAAAATATTTCTACGTAAAAATAATTAAAATAATTTATTTTATTTAAAATGTAATAATTATATAAAACAAATATATATTTAATTAAATATATCTTATGATTCTGTTCAAATCAAACTAAATTAGTTATAATTGAATAATTTTAAATATCTATAGTTTAAATAAAAAGTAAAAAATTTAAAATATATTTATATAACTAATCGTATATCCGTGTGTTGCGTGGACTATTTATTAATAAAATGTAAAATAAAATAATTAAATAAATAATTGAAATAGAATAATAACTAAATAAATTAAAAATAAAATTATTATATTAATTTTATTTATTTTCTATAATTTTTATTGTCATAACTTTTTAGTTATCATAAAATTGTTTTTAGAATTATTAGATTAGTATTGAAGTATGTATAATAATATTTTAGTTAAAAAATAAAATTAAGTAATTTCTATAATTTTTTATTTTTTAATGGTTTAAAAAAATATATTGAATGATTTAATGTTGAAAAATACGTAATATGTAAATACTTTTAGAATTTTAGTGGTATTGAAATATGTATAATAATATTTTAGTTAAAAAAAATAGAGAAAATTTCATCTGGTGGCCCGGTCAATGCATTTAATTTCGTTAGTTGCCATCCATATTTTTTCTTTTCAATTATGTTTTCCTTGATTTCACTTTTAACCTGTTTTTTGTATGTTTTTGAAAATTTTGACACAACTTCAGCATTTGCCCTTTTTTTCCTTTTTTTTTTCTATAATTCTTTTTTACTTAATTGTTATTCTTTGTTATATTCTAAATAACAAAAAAAAAAATACCCATAGTTTTTAATAATTATTTGTTTATAATTTTAGAATTTAGAAATTAAACTAATTAAAGTAAAATTTAGCCATAGTATTCAATAATTATTTTTTAGTAAAAATAGCAAAAAATTATGAAATATATCAAATAAATTATTATTTTTATTATTGATACTAATAAAAGTGAACATTATATTTATGGTCTTAATTTTATTATTAATAATGAAAAAACTGACAAAACAACAAAAATAAACAATA
>CATIWM010047792.1:0-16596 GCA_949671775.1 Mallotus repandus
TTACTTTTTTGTTAAGTAAGTATTTTTTTGTAAAATAAATAATTAAAAAAATATAAACACAACTTTAAAATAAAATATGTGAGATAAGATATTAAATTTTTATGAAGTTGTGTATTTTTTGTAAGTTTTTTCTTACACTTAATGTAAAATTTTATAATTTAATTTAATGTTATTTCATTTCATGAATCACTGAATGAAAATTAACTCATTTATGTTATTTGAGTGTAATATTTCAAACAAGAATTATCATATAAATATAATTTTTTTATGAAATACGATTACTATTTTGTAAAATAATGTTTATTTTTTATAAATAAATTAGTGAAAAATGAATACCATTTCACATAAAATATATGAGATAAAATGTGAAATTTGTAAGATTATATGTTTTTCATAAAATTTTGTAAAACATATAATATTTTGGGATTTGATTATATCCTATTTATGTTTTTTCTTTAAACATTGATTAAAATTTAAAAGTACATATTTTATTATTATATTATGTATCACTTAAAAAATATTATAAGATTTATATTTTTATAAAATTATACCTTTTTATCTTAAAATGTTTGAAGGATTAATAGTTTTTTTACCAAATTGTTTTTTACATATATTTGATATTGCTTTCATATATTGTTTGTATTGGAATTTTTATATAAAAAAAATTTGTTAACAAGATAAAAATTGATAAAATTAATTTATGCATTAGAATTTTAAAGTTTAAAAATTATATATTTAACTAATGTGAAGTAATTAAGTGATAAGTTATGAACTAAAACTATTACTGAAGTAGAAAACAACAATAGCATCAGAATTTTACCTTCAATTAAGTGTCTTCTAGTGGTACCAATTACAAATAATAAGAATTACACAATTATTTTTTCTATTACTCAACTTTTCATAATCAGATATTAAACTGAAAAATAGAAAGAGAAAATTAATTATTAAGAAATATTTGGTAAGATTAATTCCGTGACTTATGAAATTCAAATAAAAAAAATGAAATATTTGTTAAAGTAAAGTAGAGGCAAAAAAAGAGAAAAGTGTAGTTTGAATGGCAAATATATAATTTCTTATAAAATCTAACGGCTAATAGGATGAAGTAAATTCACTTTGTTTAAAACCAAGTAATGGTAGAATTTTCGTTAATTAACTATTATTTTTATTTTATTTTAACTACAGAATTAGAAAAATTACAATTTTTTTTTACTTAATATTTTTTACATGTACTCTTTTAAAAAATTATCAGTTATTTAAAATTATAGAAGATTTAAACGTTTCACTACAAATTTTTATTAAATTAGAATGCTATTAGGACTTTGTTCTGCATTTACTATTTCGATATTTAAAAATTACATGAACATCGATTATTTTAAAGTTTGAGCATAATAAATTTCACAAGATAAAAATTTCAAAGCACTTATATCTCTATACATAAGATTTAAATTAAAAAGCCAATCTCTCAGTAGTCTAGTGGTAGAAGTTTGACATGAAAGTGGGAGAGGTTCAAATCTCCCCTCCCTCTCTAATGACAAAAAAAAAAAAAAAAAGAATCTAAATTAAAAGCCTTTCTTAATTATGTATAAATATCCAATTTAAATATTTTGGAACTTATTATTATTATTAGTGTTATTATTATTATTATTATCTTTTAAGAATATGGGATAACTGAAATACATCAAATAAAATTGCAACTATACAATTAGTTTAAATTATAATATGGATAATTATTTTTCTTTACTTCAGAAAAATAGTAACAACTATAAAATTCGCAAATTTTTTTGATTTATAAATTTTTGGAGAAATTTCATTTTCATAAAAATTATTTACATATATTTTAAATTTCGTCAAAAAATAATAATTAAAATTTTTTAATATATATTGATATAATCTATAAAATTGTATTTTTATATATAAAATTTGAAATTAAATATACAAATTTATATTTTCATATTTTTATATATATAGGTATTGGTATCAGTGTAACGTATCGTCTTTTCAATCAATAAGTGCCTAAAAATTAAGTTTTACTTGTATAGTAAATCTTGTGAAGTGACTGATATTTTCTAATATTTTCTTTCTTCTTCTATTAAATATAAAGTACAACTTTAAAAAATTCAAAAAAAGATAGTCAGAGAAAATAGCTCCCAACTCGAACAATTCACTCTTTTGAGATAATATGAGCATCCTCTCTTGGAATGTTCAAGTCTAGGCCAAGATCTTACCCAAAAACACCCTAAAAAACCTCATCTTTAAAGAAAAACTAGTTATTGCCGTCCTAAAGGAAACGAAACAAACCGCATCCAAGCTTGAGAAATTAAAAGGAAAACTAGGTTACCAACAAAGCGCCTATCAAGGCCCAGATGGCAGAGCTGGGGGTTTAGCTCTATGGTGGGTTGAGGGTTAGGATTTACAAGTGCTGAAAGTCACTACAAACTTCATAGATGTATGGGTAAAGGAAGATTGGAAATGGCACTTCACAGGAGTCTATGGTAACCCGAAGAGAGAGGGACGTTTGGAAGTTTGGAATGAAATTCGAAACCTCCGTCTGGGGGATTTAGCTCCTTGGTTACTAGTTGGGGACTTCAACGCATGTCTCAAATCAGATGAGAAAATGGGAGGCACAGATCTATCTTACAGCGAGCTGAGGGATTTCAATGATTTGGTTAATGATCTTTCTCTGGTAAATCTAGGATTTGAAGGCAGTACATTCACTTGGCACACAAGCAAGTGGGTGAGAAGAATGTTCAAGCTCGACAAGACAGAGGCCTAGCTAATGTAGAATGGATTTCTCACTTTGAGTCTGCTAGTGTACTTCATGGAAACTATCTGGGATCAGACCACAGGCTGTTGATTATTGTTCTTAGTCCGGTGAGGAAAAGGAAAAAAAAAAAAGATTCATGTACGAAGCTAGGTGGGAATAAAAGAATGACCTAAAAGAAGTGATAATGAGTAGCTGGATAGAAGACCAAAATGCGAATAACAGCACAGAGAAATTGGGGGCAAAATTAAATAAATTGAGTATAGAACTTACTAAATGGCACAAGGCGAGCTCCAGAACGAATTAACTGAGGGTGTTAAATCTTCATATCAGAAAAAAAGACTCATTGGAAGGTCTCTTTGACAACATGAAGAAACTTGATCTAAAAAACGCTCAAAATGATATAACAAACCTGTGGAAAGAAGAAGAAATACATTGGAAGCAGAGATCCAGGGTTCAATGGCTCAAAGAGGTAGACAAAAACACAAAACTTTTCCATCTCACTGCCATCCAAAGAAGAAACATAAACAAGATCACGAGAATCAAAGTGCCTAATGGCCAATGGATCAAAAGCGAGAATAAAATTAAAGAAAATGTTATAACATGCTTCAAGAGCCTGTACAAAAGTGAGAGAGTGGAAGTGGATAGTGACCTACAATTTGTCATTCCTCAGCTAGTTACACCTGAGATGAACCGAAGTTTGTTGGGAGAAGTTACAGCAGAAGAAGTCAAACGAGCAACTTTTGAGTTGGGAAAGCTAAAATCCCCAGGTCTGGACGGTTTTCCCGGATTGTTCTTCAAAAATCACTGGGATTTGCTTCAAGAAGATGTGGTCAAGATAGTAAAAGATTTCTTCTTCTCCAACGCGCTGCCGCCGGCCTTGAATCACACCAACATTGTCCTTATCCCAAAGCTCAAACACCCTGAACGCTTTGAAGATTTTAGACCAATAAGCTGTTGTAATTTGCTTATATGATCATAGCCACAGTTTTGGCTAATCACCTAAGAAGGCTCCTTCTAAATGTGATATCCACTAACTAATCTGGTTTTGTTAGTGGTAGACATATCTAGGAAAACATCATCATAAATCACGAGATAATGCATGCTTTGAGAACCAGGTTCAAAGGCAGAAAGAGTGGATTTGCTCTCAAACTGGATTTGGCTAAGGCGTATGACACAATAAATTAGACTTTCCTTAAACAAGTTCAACGACAGCTGGGTTTCGAAGAGAAATGGGTGAATCTTGTGATGGTATGTGTGGAATCAGTCACCTTCTCCATCTCCATCAATGGCGAAATCACAAGGAGATTTATTCTGAGTAGAGGTCTGAGGCAAGGAGACCCTTTGTCTCCTTACCTCTTGATCATGACAATCGACTACCTCTCAGGGCACATCCTTAAAGAACATCAAAATGGAAATATCAGGGGAATCAAAGTCTAAAGGCACTGCCCTACGATAACGCACTCCCTTTTTACTGACGATACTATTATATATGGGGATAACAATGCCACTGAGTTAGAGACTTATAACAATGCCACTGAGTTAGAGACTTATAACAACATTCTCCTGAGATATGCCAAGGTATTAGAGTAAAAATTTAATCTTCACAAATCTGAGTTATTCTTCAGTCATAACACAAGTCCTGGGTTCAGAGCTTTTGCTGGAAACTTGTTGGGTGTTAAAGAATCATCTTATATAGCAAAATTCCTTGGTATCCCGATGGACTAGGGAAGAACAAAGAAACAAATGCTTAGCTATTTGGTTCAGAGAACCATCGAGAAGACTCAATCTTGAAAGTGCAAATTTCTCACCTGAGCTGGCCGCACAATCATGATTAAGTCGGTGCGACAAGCCCTTCCCTCCTTTATAATGTTAGTCTTCAAAATTCCAATTGGTTTTGCTTCGGAGATGGAAAAGCTTATCAGGAAGTTCTTGTGGTATCAAAGGATTGATAAAAGAAAGCTGCATTGGGTGAAATTGGATCATTTAACTAAGATAAAGAATTATGGAGGAATGGGGTTCCGAGAAATCGAAAAATTCAACATGCCAATGCTTGGCAAGATGGGATGGAGTTTGATCAATAAACTTCACACTCTTTGTGCCAAATTACTTAATGGTATCTATTTCCCCTCTTCTAATTTTTTGAATGCGAAGTTGGGGGAAAAAAGCCTCTTGGGTTTGGAATAGTTTGTTATATGGCAGATCAGTCTTAGAGAAAGGTTATAGATGGAATGTTGGTTCTGGGTCAGAGATTCAAATCTGGTATGATCCATGGATTCCGAGCCTTCCAGGTTTTAAATTACAGTCCCTATGCCTGATAACCCGCCATATTGCCTGGTAAAGGATCTTATAGATCAAAACTCTGGGGTTTGGAATTCTCATCTCCTGAACTCTTTCCTCTCGTAAAGGGAGAAGGAAGCTATTGAATTAATCCCAGCTTGCCCCCAACTGAGTTATGACAGAGTGATTTGGCATTATGATAAATTTGGAAGGTACACGGTCAAGTCTGGGTATAAGTGTCTGAAGCAGTCTGCTAGAGGTGACAGAGATGATAATGCTCAACCCACATCTTCTTCGGCAAATAAGAAATTGTGGAACTCTATTTGGCAGCTTAAGATCACTCCAAAAAAAGCAAAATTTTATTTGGAGAAGTGCCTGGGGTGCTGTAGCTACAAAGGAGTCTCTAAATCGTCGAGGATGTTCAAATGATGGTTTATGTAAACGGTGCAAAACTAATGACAAAACCCTGGAGCACTTACTTTTGCTTTGTGATCATTTAAAATGCATCTGGTATGGAAGTCCTCTTGGGTTCTCTCCCAGCTCCAATCAAAATTTCCTTTTTAAAGATTGGTGGCTGGCAGCCCTGGAAATGACTTCGAAAGCAGACCGCCACGATCTCCTGAATCTGATGGCTATTATATGTTGGAACTTATAGAAAGCTAGAAACAGATATGAATTTGAAGATTCTCTAGAAGATCCCCAGGTTACCCTCCAGCGCATACAAACGAATGGCAAGAAACTAAACAACCTGAAAATCTTCCAACAAATCCCACCCTTACCCAACCTTATGTCAACGTTACTCAAATCACTGCCTGTTTCTGGTCTCGCCCAGAACTAGAGAATTGGAAGATAAACTGTGATGCCTCCTTCCAAAAGCACTCCAATCAGGGAGAACTAACCTTTATTTGCCGAGGTCATTTCGGTCAGGTTATCCACATCTCAACAACAACTCAACAAGCTTCTTCTCCCCTGACTGTTGAGCTCCTAGGTCTGAAATTAGCTGTCATGTTTCCTAGCACTCATCCTCATAAAGCAGTTGAGATCGAATAGGATTGTAAACTAGCTGTGTCCCTTTGCAACTCTGCTAACTCGATTCCTCCATGGGAAGTAGAAGCTGTTGTTAAAGCTATCCAGCTCCTCAGAGAATCAAATCCCAACATTTCCATAAACTTCCTAGAAGTTGTAATAGAGTGTTTGACTGGCTATCTAAGAATGTCTCTAATTTAGTCTGTGATAGTAACTCTTTTAATGTTCACCCTTCTCTTCTTCAGATTATTTATCAAGAAGTAATCTCTTAGTTTTATGAAATGAAATTTTCCTTTCATAAAAAAGTACAATTTTAATTGATTATAAGAAAGGGATAAACATCACCGATTGTAACATCGCGTCTAGTAGAAAAATAAAAAATTTCCATAAAATAGGAAGGTAAAGTAATTTTTAGATATATTTTGGTGGATATTGCGATTGACGATGGTACTATAAATATTACAAACCCCGACACTAAGTTTTTTTTAATTATATTAATGAGCGTCTGAGCTATATAAAAATATCTTCAATAGTACATTTAATTTTAAAGAGCATATTTTCTGCAATAAAGAATCTTTTAAAGAATTTTTAAATATAAAAAGTGAAAAAAATTTTAAAACTTTAATAGATTTTTTATATTTTTAATCTTCATTTTGCTTTATCTAATAAATATTAATGTTTAATTTTTTTTTCTCATTTGTTTTTACAAGATTTCTCTCTATTTATTTAATTCTTTCTCACCATTTGATGAAAGAGAAAAATCTTTTCAATAAATAAATAACTATCAATTAATATTTTATATAGAAAATTAAAATATTTTAGAGTAGAGAGTGAAGTTTGACTCTCTATATGTAGAGAACCAAACCAACTCTCTACTCTAAAATAAAAATATAGAGAGTGTATTAGAGACCATTTTTTTTATTTGAGTCTTCAAAATAGAGAATTTTACTCAAACAAAGAGCCTATTGGAGATGCTCTAAATATTTTATCTTAAAATTGCTCTTTAACTTTTGATAATGTGAAGACAAGTTGGCAAAGCTAAAAGAGTGGTGGCTACTGTATAAGATCATGAGCTTATTAACAAAAAAATTCAATCTCTTCTATATTTTTCTCCTTTTCTTTTTTTTTTCTTGCCTCTTTCCTTTTTTTTTTTTTATGCGTTGGAAACTCAACTTTCATTTGGCTAACATTTCCTACTGTTGGATGCTCTTTTGAAACTTAACCCCATATATATATATATATATGATGATCTTATTTAGATCGAGTTTTAATATTTAGTATATATATATATATATGTGTTCTCTATAATCGACTTTTTCAACTTTAATTAAGTTTAATTTTAAAGGATTAATAAAAATTTCATAATAGAGAGAAATATAAAGTCCATAAATAATAATCACTAAAATTTCACAAGAGTATTAAGCTCTAATGTGGACTCTTCTTTTTGTGATAATATTATGTCCTTCATGGGTGTTTCTATGCCTTTGGATACAAGTAAATATTTAGGCTTGCCTTCCTTGATTGATAGGAATAAAGAAGCCATTTTTTTTGGTATTTGAAGGATCGTGTTTAGCAAAAGTTATTTAGTTGGAATGGTAAACTTTTATCTCAGGCTGGTAAGGAGGTTCTCTTGAAAGTAGTTGCTCAACATACTGAGCTTTTGCATGATATTTTTTTTGTGAAGAGGGATGTTTATGCTATTTTGCAACTCCCGGGTGGAAATTTTGGTATCAAGGATTCTTTCATTTGGCATACTAATCGGAGAGGTTCTTACACTGTTAAGTCAGTTTATTACCAATGTGTTAATAGCCAACTTCAAGTTTCCAGTAACCAATTTGATGATAAGTTATGGCGTTCTATCTGGATTTATAAACTTCCCCCAGAGGTAAAGATGTTTATGTGGCACTTTGGTAATGATTTCCTTCCTCTTCGTGATCGTTTATAAGGTAAGGGGTTTGATGTAGATAATAGTGGTGTTTTTTGTCATAATTTTGGGGAGCATGGATTTCATATTTTTGTGGATTGTCCTTTCACTCATCGTTGTTGGGAGCTTTTGAGTTTGCCATTTTTTAATCTTGTGGATGTATATAGTTAAATTGGTGGATCTGATGTTGTAAT
The DNA here is from genome assembly GCA_949671775.1 of Mallotus repandus. Taxonomy (NCBI): domain Eukaryota; kingdom Viridiplantae; phylum Streptophyta; class Magnoliopsida; order Malpighiales; family Euphorbiaceae; genus Mallotus; species Mallotus repandus. Next base: position 8,186 of record CATIWM010047792.1, read on the forward strand.
CTTTTAATATGAATTAAGAACATAGAGCTTTTAGAGAAATAAAACCTAGAAGAACAGATTTGGGAAAGTTGTAATTGTATATCAACCTTGAAAGTGTATTGTACAACTGTACAAGATATATAAATATCTAGCTTAGAGTAACGACTATAGCTAATTACAACAAATGATCAGCCTGCACGTGGCTATTGATACAGTTGTATATAGTAGCTAATTATCAAATATAAACTAAGCTAACTATCTCTAACAGCCCCTCTCAAACTTAGGGTAGAAAGATTTTCTACTCTAAGTTTGAATTGCATAAAATTAAACAAAGAGCTAGAGACAGCTTTAGTAAACACATATGCTAATTGAGCAAATGAAGGCACATGTCGAACATTAACATCCTTGTTGGCAACCTTATCACGAACAAAATTAAGATCAAGCTCAATATGTTTTGACTTGGCAAGTAGCACTGGATTAGTATAAAGTAGAATGGTACTCAAGCTATCACACCAGATTTCAGGGGAGCCAGGAATCTGCACTTGGAGTTTAGATAACAAAGATTTCAGCCAACTAATTTAAGCAACCAGGTCAGCTAAACTTTAGTATTCTGCTTCTATGCGGCACCTGAAAATAATTGCTTATTTCTTGGAACTCCAACACACCATATTAGAACCAAGAAAGACACAAAAACCATATGTGGACCGTTTGTCATCGGGATCAAAGGCCCAATTTGCATCACAATAACCAACAACACTCAAATTAGAAGATTTTCTAAAGTGTAGCTCGTAATCAATCGTACTGTTAGGGTACCTCAAAATTCTCTTGACTGTTGCCCAATGATCTTCAGTGGGATTTTGCATGAACCGACAAAATTTATCCACATTGAATGAAATCTCAGGCTTGGTAATGGTAACATATTGTAAAGCACCCATATTACTTCAATACAACTGAACATCATCCACAAGAAATCCTTGAGCAGATAACTTGTGACTAGTAGTCATAGGAGAAGAAACTCCCTTAGAGTGCAACATTTTAGTGTTTTAAAGCAAGTCACGAATATATTTAGTTTGTGACAAATGAAGACCTTCACTAGTATGGCGAACTTCAATGCAAAGAAAATGGTTAATAGGACCAAGATCCTTGAGAGAAAATGCAACATTTAATTGATAAACAAGATGAGTTAAGACATTGTAATCATTACTGGTCACCAAGATGTCATCAACATAAACTAAAACATAGGTAGTATGAGCATAAGTAATTCGTATAAACAAAGACTAATAAGATTTTGTGGAGTGAAATCCCAAAAAAAGAAGAGCATGATGTAGCTTGTCAAACCAAGCTGGAGGAGCTTGTTTGAGTCTATAAAGAGCTTTATGAAGCTTACATACCAGCTGAGGTTGTGTAGGATCGATAAAACCTTGAGGGTGATCCATGTAAACATCTTCTTGAAGATCACCATTCAAGAAAGCATTGTTGACATCAAGGACGACATTAGGTCACTCAACGAGTGTCGTCCTCAGTAGAGATTCTGAGCCCGGGAGATCTTATCTACTTTTTGACTATTTCTCATTTTAATACTCAATATATGGCTACCGCAGCACCCTAGTTTCGGTAATGACAGTTGATATATATGCATTCACACAAGCACGTTGATAATAACAACAAGTATGAGAAATTCAACATAATTATTTAAAAAGCCTTCCTAGTAAATACATATGAAAGAGAAAAAGTGCAGAAATGTAAATCTAGTCCTAATCTAGAGTACACTTGCAAAATAGAGATTAACACAACTATGTGCAATTCCATCTATTCATCCACTCAGACAACATATAAGCATGATGAAGATGATTGATGCATCATGGATGATTAAACAGATGCACATAGTTTATGCTCTAACAAGAATTATTATAAAGCATTTCTAAATGATGAGATAAATAGTAAATAATGATGATTGCATCATTGGATGTCAATATCATAGCTCTAGCTTATGTAAGTAAGCTTTCGTGTTTATTGAATGCATGTTGATGCAGAATGATAGTTAATTATGAGCAGACAAAGTAGAGATTATTCAATCAGCATGCACATTGCCAGTCTCATTACACAATCACAATAATTTCTCAATTGTTGGCGACAACAAAATAAAATGTAAGACGGTAAAATAAACGTGCAAAAATGATTATTTGGTCCTCAGATTTGACTGAGCTTATTTTTAAGTTTTCGAAGCTTTAGCTTCATGGGATTTTCAAGCTTTGCTAGTCAAGAGGTTGAAAATGACACGTGTGATGCAAATTCGTATACCTTTGAAGCGTGCTTTGACAAAGATGAGGGTGGGTTTGGTTTAAAAGCGGTATAAAAATCCTACAAAAAATGTAGAAAGTGGGCTAAAAGTGTGTGAATTGGGACTCCTGAGTCTTCAATTCAATAGTGTTTCAGTGTGTGTGCACTTTTTGGCTCTTGTTGGTGTTTTCTAAGCTCTGGCTTTTACTTCCTAGGCCTTGCCTTTTCTCTCTTAGCTCTAGCCTTACCAAAATAGGAGGTAGAGATCTCTATTTATAGGGAAATATGCCCAAAAAAGTGTGAAAAATAGGAAAAAAGCATGTGATCATGCCTCTGGAACATATGATCATGCCCTCGGGTGCGTGATCATAGCCCTGGGATATGTGGGCATGCATAATTACGTGTGATTATATGCCCTAGGCACGTGATCACAGGCTTTTGCATGCATCACGTGGCCTTCCCAGGCTCCATCTATGATGTTTTGGGGTTTTTTTTGGGTTTTTGGACCTTTCGAACGTGTTTCCGAGGTTCGTTTAGTCAAAATTGGCGTCCATTTTCATGCGTGAGCAAAATGTGTTCGGACATGATCACGCGCTACAAATCCGCTCCGTGCTACTCCTCGGGGTTACGCACACTATTTCGGAGTCACTTTCGGTAGTTTTAAGGGCTCACGGATGTGTTTTTGATGTTTGTTTCATCAAAATTGACTTTTAATTTTCATGAAGTTGAACTCCGGTCTCATAAATCGAACATCGGTCTGATGAGTTGCTCGTTTTGAGCAAAGTTTGCTTGAAATGAGTGACTTACGACTCTGATTATTCGTAGCTCATGAAATTGAGGTTCAACTTAATGATTCAGAGGTTGATTTTGCTCAGTTCAGGCTTTTTAAATTCTCTGCATGCTTCAAAGGCGATACGAATGAATAGAAACTTGTCATATTTGGAGAGATGTTTTCATCACTGGACCTTTTTGGGGACAGTCAAAATTTGATGTATGAAAGTTGCCCCCTGCTTTACGTGTGTTACATAGTACTCTAGTACCAATGTCAATACATGTAAAGCAAATGCTGTGATGCAAAAATAGTTTTGGGAAGAGGTACTTACCTGATGGTGTGCAGTTTGGTCAGGCCCATTGTTTATTGATGTTGTTTTGTTTGGTTGGCGAAGCCGCCGCTTGTTTTTGTATCTTGCAATTCTCTTGGGTGAGGCAAGATGATGCTTTCATAACCTCTTTAGGCATTAATGCAAATGCTACTAAGCATATGTGATGCTTCTATGCTTCTAAGCAATGAAATGCTTCTATGCTTCTAAAAAATGAAATGCTTCTAAGTAGATGAGATGCTTCTAAGTAGTTGATACGTAGATGGAATGCTTCTAAGCAATGAAATGTTACTAAGCGGGTGAGAAAATGCTTCTAAGCAATGAAATGCTTCTAATAAGAAATGCTTCTAAGCAAATGAAATGCTTCTAAGTGGATGCAATGCTTCTAAGCAGATGCAATGCTTCTAAGCAGATGAAATGCTTCTAAGCAAATGAGATGCTTCTAAGCAGATGGGAAATGCTTCTAAGTTGATGAAATGCTACTAAGCAAATGCAATGCTTCTAAGCAAATGGAATGCTTCTAAGCAAACGGAATGCTACTGAGCAAATGGGATGCTTCTCAGCAGATGAAATGCTTCTAAGCGGATGCAATGCTTTAAGCATATGCAATGCTTTTAAGCAGATGAAATACTTCTAAGCAAATGAGATGCTTCTAAGCAGATGGGAAATGCTTCTAAGCAGATGTAATGCTTCTAAGTAGATGCAATGCTTCAAAGCATATGAAATGCTTCTAAGCATATGAGATGCTTTTAAGCAAACAGAATGCTTCTGAGCTTTTAAGGAAATAAAAATGCTACTGAGCAGTGATGATACAGTAATGATGTCATCATTTCTTGTGTTTTGAGCGTGATTTCATGACGTGTTAATTATGGTAATTGTAGATGCGACATGCTTATATTATCTATGCTTTATTTTTCTTTTTATGAAAGACTTTCTAAGACAATGATGTCAAATGCAGTGTCCTAAAACATACAATGCTCATGTTTGTATGATTCACGCATGTTTTTTGTGCATTTTTTCAGTAAAATACGAGTTTAGGACCCTAGGAATGCATGTACAGGGGTCTCGGTATGTGCGTGTGTGAGTCTCAGAGCGTGTGAGGCTCGAAAGGGTGCGTGATCACGTGTTTGGGGCACGTGATTACTCATTTATATGCATGGTCACATGCTCCAAGGCTTGTTTGATGCCTACAAAATGAACTCATTTTCGAGTTCAAGGTGATTTTTACCTATTTTTTTACCTTTTTCAAGTTTTTTTGACTGCTTTTCTTCTGTTATTGCTCTGCGGAGTCTGGGACTCCTATTCCTGAGGATCTCGGTGACTTTGGAAATGTGAATACCGCTTCTTGTTCTTTTGACAAGTTTATTTTAGAGTACGAGACAGTTCTCGGGCAGACTGGTGTGAGGACCTCTACTGCTTGAGCTACAGAGGTTGCTGGGACTAGTGGCGGAGCCTCTTTTCGTTCACCTCAACTTTCCCGGGGCGATCTAGTTCCCATTGTCTATAGCCTGAAGACTCATGCATGGACTATTCATCGTCAACTGGTTAGTTTGCTTACTTAGCTCTTGCTGTAGTTAGCTTTACTTATTGTAGCTTTAGCTGTTTACCTTAGCACTTGCTGTACGTGTTGCTCTTGGTTTGAGCTCTTACTGTAATATAGCTCTAACTGTAGTGTAGTTCTTGCTGTGAGGTTAGCTCTAGTTGTAATGACTATAGCTGTAGTTGTGGTTTAGCTCTTGCTATAATGATTGTAGCTCTAACTATGATTTTAGCTCTGGCTATAGTTCTTACTGTGAGGTTAGCTCTGGCTGTAATGACTGTAACTCTAGCTATGGTTTAGTTTTAGTTGTAATGACTACAACTTTAGTTGTAATGACTGTAGCTCTAGCTATAATTTTAGCTCTTGTTGTAGGGTAGCTCTTGCTATGATTTTACCTCTTGTTGTAGGGTAGCTCTTGCTGTGAGTTTAGCTCTGGTTGTAATGATTGTAACTCTAGCTATAATGACTGTAGCTCTAGCCATAATTTTAGCTCTTACTGTGAATTTAGCTCTAGCTGTAATGACTGTAGCTCTAGCTATGGTTTAGCTCTAGGTGTAATGACTGTAGCTCTAGCTATGAAGACTGTAGCTCTAGCTATGACGACTGTAGCTCTAGTTGTGATTTTAGCTCTTATTATAGCTCTTGTTGTCTAACTGTAGCACTTGCTATAGTTTAGCTCTTGTTGTAGTTTTCTTACAAAGATGCAAAAAGAGATGTTTTAGTATCTGATGAAATGTTGTAACTGTTTTACCTATTGGTTGCAGTCCTCTGGGCCTGTCATTCAGCTGCCTGGTAGCTTCAATAAGGTTAGCTCGTATTATTAGGGTCTTTCTCCGTGTGTGAAGCAGATGGTTGCTGGGAAGGGCTTTGATGGTATTATTTCTGCTCTTACTTATGGCTCTTATGCATCGAGTCAGGCTGCAATGTGCGCTCTTGTTGAGTGGTGGATGGATACTACCCACACGTTCCATTTGCCTTTCAGGGAGATGACTATCACTCCGCTTGACTTTGCAGCCATTACGGGGCTGAGTTTTTTCAGGGAGCCTGTCCCTTTTAGTAGTGAGGCATGTAGTTCTGCCGTCGCGAGGAACAGATGGCTAAGGGATCTGTTTGGTGTTATTACTTTAATAAAGTTTAGCTACTCCACTTTGATCCGGTATACACAACTTATAGAGAAAGTGAGGTTGGAGCACGATGTGGGTCATGTTAATTCTGAGCAGTTGGCTAGGTGCTTTTTGTTCTACCTTCTGAGTGTTGTTATCTTCCCGAATGCCTCCGGCACTGATTTCCTACAGTTGTTACCTATCTTAAGGAACTTGAGGGATCTGCCGAAGTATAGTTGGGGCACAACTGCTTTTACCCACATGTATTATGGTTTGGATACGGCTTGTAGAGGATGCTTGCGTATTTGTAGCTGCTTATTCATGCTGGATGTGAGTGTGGTCTCTTACTTTTGGATTATTCCATCTTTGATTGTTTTGACCCCTTTCTTCTTGATAAGTTTGGGCTTACGAGTTTGGGTTATTTCCTCATCTCACTATTGAGCGTTTGCCTGAGAGTGGTTTTCCCTATCTTTCATGATGGATTAGCAGGACTTCTAGTTTGATTGAGAGTCCGACAGAGGCAAGGGGTCTCTTGAGCAAATTGGTCAACGGTCAGGTATATATGGTGCATTTTGTCTTTGCTTTGCCTATTCTTTGGTACTTCTTTTCACTTATGAGTTTCTCAGGTAGATTCACCCATGCTGGTATATAGAGCAATAGGATTGGTCAATCGAGATAGGAGTGGCTTGGCGCCTGACACAGAGGAGGGTCTTATTACCCGGTCTTATTGATAAGGTGTGGTATCTGAGTGAGGGGGTCTATCACTAGTAGGAGGGACCATTTATGAGGAGAGTTCTTGTTACTCCCCTTAGGATTTATTTTAGGTCGAGAGCTTGTTGGATAGGAGCTTGATAGAGCTGAGAGAGGGTATCCCTTTGAGGATTTCCTAGAGGGAGCTCATCTCTCTTATATGATGTCTCTGGTGCCACAACTGATTGAGGTTTTGGCTAGTGAGTTTGTTCCTCCTCCACCTCCTCAGGTGGATCCTTCACAACCTTCAGGCTCTAGAGCTGGGACTTCGCGGTCATCTCAGGGTCCTTTTGCTTCTAGAGTATCGTCCTCTGACCTGGTATGCTTTTGAGCTGTGTTTTTCCTATTTTCATGTAGGCATGTAACAATCTTTATTAGTATTAAATAGTAAGTTACATGAGTTATGAGAGTTTTATCTGTAGAATTCTGGACGTCATCAAAGGAAATCAGATTCCTCCTGTTTTGATGAAGAGAGTGGTCCTTGGACCAATGGGGCGACACATGCCAGTGGTGTGGGACCTAGCGGTGCTGTTCTTGATGATTTTATGAGTGTGGCACCTCCAATATTGTACAAGTTGACAGTTACAGGAGCGGGAGCTCATTTCGCTTTGCCTAGAGTGGGTACACCATTGTCGGGTGTAGTGCCTGCAGATGCCACTCATGTTAGTTTTTTGATTCTATGAGGTTTCTCGCCTTTCTTTGCTTATTCGTTATATGATTCCTTTTTCTTTGTAGGTGCCTGTTTCTACTGCTCAGTCTTGGTATACTACTATGATCAGCATGTATGAGTATTTTATGGAGTTTACTACGCACTGAGCGCACTGCTTTCTTATTTTATTGATTTGTACCTATTTTATGCAAATGCTTGTGTTTTTATAAATGCATAAAATGTGATTCGTGATGTTTATCTAATGTAGAGTGAGTTTATTCATGCTAGTCATGAGTGGGAGAGGGAGCGAGCGTCGTATCATGAGCAAATTGATCAGCTGCATGTGCAATTGGCGGCCTTCCAGATGGAAGCAGAGGATGCGGGGCTTGGCTCTGATGACGGGGATGCTTGAGTGGATTCAGCTCTTGCTTTTGATGGCACCATGGCTAATGTAGTTGTTAGAGGCTAGGTATAAGCTTTTGGCTGTGCTTGTCCAATGTTGTATTATTCTCACGAGGTTATGGACTCAGGGTGTTGTATTTGGGCATCTATCTCGTATGTTGTATTATGTACTGATGGATGATGTTATTGTGTTCTGGATTGGCTGACTTGTGTGTTCTTGATGTGACAATTATGAGTGTTATCATTTTGTCTACCTCTTTATTTTATTTTTCCCTCTTTTGCATAGGGCATCTCTTTTCAGAGCTCTTCACTCCTATCTGGGTATTTTTCTTTTTCCCTCTTTTCCCTAGGGCATCTCTTTTCAGAGCTCTTTGCACCTAGCTGGGTTTCTTTTTTTTTTTTTAAGGTTCGATGATAGTGGCTGGCAATATGGAGGAGAAATGATGAAATAGGTAAGAACTGCAAAGCATGTCACACCTCGTCTCACGTAGCCCGAGATGGACGTTTAAAACCCACCATTCAACAAAGGATTTAATTTAATCAAATTATATATTAATTATAATTATATTAGTTAAAAGAATTAAAATAAGCTTGAGGTAATTATGTAA
>CATIWM010047794.1:0-10911 GCA_949671775.1 Mallotus repandus
TTTGTGTAAATAAAAGTATTAATATAAAAATATTGAATAAATAAAAATAGAGCATATAATTTATCTGGAAGTATATTTTCTATAAAAAAAAGTAGTATAATTATCGTTTTTAGATAATTTTATAAAATTTAACAAAAAATAGTTAAAATTAAATTAATTAATATTTATAATTTAATAATTAGTTGAACTTAAAAAATGGCATCAAATTAATTTTTTGTGTAAATAAAAGTATTAATATAAAAATATTAAAGAAATAAAGTGTTATAGCTCAAATAAAAAATTTACTAAAATTGTAATAAATTATAAGTTCAATAAGATTGTAATATTTAAATTTTTATATAAAGAAAATATAACTTTTATTATTTTTAAATTTTTATTAACAAATAACTAATAATTTTTATTATCTTATAATTAATTATGACCATAATATTTTTATATAAAATCAATTCTAAAGTTGAGAAAAATTAATTATAAGAAATATTGTAGTAATATCGTACAATTATTTAAATTAAATATTTACAAAAATTGTGATAAATTATAACTATATTAAGTTAATATCAAATTGTTATATAAATAAATAAAAATGTTATTATTTTTAAAACTTTTATTTAATAATAATAATAATAATAATAATATGTTTATTTGTTTATTTACTATATATCTCGAGTCAAATAAATTTTTTATTCACATGTGAAACATGTGGTTGTTTATTAATATATATTATATGTACGAGGAGATGGGGTAGTGTTTTACTAATAAAAATTAAATTCAATTAATTAAAATATAATTCTAATTTATTTGAAAGTATATTTTATATTCTAATTAGGTTATCTTCTATTTTATCTCTAATAAAAATTAGATTAAGTAAAATATAATTCTAATTCAATTGAGAGTATGTTTCCTGTTTTAATTTTATATAAAATCAATTCTAAAGTTGAGAAAAATTAATTATAAGAAATATTGAAGTAATATCATATAAAGTATTTAAAAATTTTAATAAATTACAACTATATTAAGTTAATATCAAATTGTTATATAAATAAATAACAATGTTATTATTTTTAAAACTTTTATTTAATAATAATAATAATAATAATAATATGTTTAGTTGTTTATTTACTATATATCACGAGTCAAATAATTTTTTTATTCACGTGTGAAACATGTGGTTGTTTACTACTATATATTATATGTACGAGAAGAGGGGGTGGGATTGGTAAAATTATAAAAGAATCTTTACTCATTATTATAAGTGTACAAGAAGAATGAGTTTTGTAAATATGCAATTATCCCTTTTTAAGGGGCTATGAAGCATTATACAATTGTTTAAAAAAAAAAATTCATGTATTGCTTCTTATAGTGCTGAATGCATGCACAATTAAATGTCAGTTTGTCAAGATCTGAAGTTACTCTGCTTAGTCTTTTTTCTCAACTTGTTCAAAGATTACTTTTGATCAGTTTGTGTAATATTTTAATTTCTTCAAGTAATTTCTGCATGAATTTGATTTTGGGTATTCTTATAGCATATTGCAATACCTTATCAGCTACCATTGAGCTTAAACAACTTTATGAAATTTTTTGTATTTCGTTGGTTATTAGCATATTAAGTAATCAAACTTTGCACAATTATAAGTTACTGTAGTATATAAACAATAATTGTACACAAAAATTATACGGATAACAAATAAAATAATAGCATGTGACATTACAATCTTAGAAGAAAGAAGAATTCACTAGCATGCATACAAATGAGTGGTTTTTAGGTACATGAGCAAATTAACTTTCACTTAAATTAGTTGATTTGGTGGCTTTGTAGTCTCTTACTTCCCAAGAAAATGATGTGCACATTGATTAGCACCTTTCACTCAAGAGTTAATCTCATCTTCATTATCAATAGCATCAAGGGCTTTTTTTGCCTACATTTTTAGGATAAGGATTAGAACAATATAGTGTTTCTTTGCATAAGCTGAAGAATAGTTACTCAATAAAATGATGTAAAATTGTGACCATTATTGTAGTTAACAACAATATGACAATGGAACTCTCAAATTCAGATCCTATGTTAATAGCCATCCCCTTCAAATCACCTAGGATATTGCTCAAATTTGAAACTACATCATCTTGCTTTGCCTTCTTTAGCTGAAAAACAATTGCCAAAAAAATGTAAAAATTCAATGCAGTGTAATAAGATTATGCATTCCTAGTCATGAGCTAATGATACAAACCTCAACTTTCTACATGGCATTTTCCTGAGTAACTATTCTTCAACTTATGCAGAAATTAAAGATCAAAACTTACAATCTAGAACCCAAACATAAGGCAAGCAAAACATTTTAAATCTAACTCATAAACTCATTTAGACCTAAACAATCAATATTGATAACTATATAATGAGAAAGAAAGTAACATGGAAATATAGCATCTTGGGGCCATCATTATCCGTCCAAGGGGACCTAGATTAATGATAGGCACAATTAAGCAAAATCAGAAACAAACTTAGGCCTCCAAACATCATTATATTTATATCAATCTCTAACAAAAATTCAAAATTTAACCCAACAAAAATAAATGAAAATTCTCCAATTTAACCTTTAAAATAGACAAATTAACTCAAAACTTCCATCATTAAACACAATAAAAGAACAAAATAACACCATCTCCCATTCCTAGGGCCACTTGGAGTGATCTTTCAAGAGCTCATTCACGAGTTTAGAAAGTTGATTAAAGCCTTTGGTTAGGATATTATTGTTTTCTCTTTTACTAGAGCCTCAAGTTAAGTGATCTTACAAGACAATCCTTGAGTCTCTTTTGCCAATTTAAATTTGGTTACACTTGTTATCTCAGAAGAGGATTGCAAAAACCCTTATTGATAAAGCTCATAATCATCTTCAATATCTTCATGTATGCTCATGACTTTTTCCCCTTTGTTTAACTTAAAGTTAGGAGTGTTAGGTACCCTCATCAGGATTGCCATTTAAAAGGACCACCTCATCCAAGGTATTAGGGGTTTACTTGAAAGAGTTCTTAATTTCAGTAGAAAGGATGGTCTTAATTTAAGCTTGAAGAATGTCAATTAAGCCACCATTAGTGACAAACCTCTTTGTACGCTCTTTGATTCCTAGATTGCTCAGCAATTTTAAATTTTAATCGTTGCCAACTCTCCTCTTGGGATTATTTTGAGGGCTTGTGACTGTAGAGATGATGGGGTCAGTGCATGTTATGTTATGTAAAAGGATGAGATTAACACAAAGAACAAAGATGCATTGCAAGGAAAAATCATTAGTAGATGACGTGTTCATGTGGAGCTTTATTAGGAGTACATTTCTTATGCAAAAACATGCATTGCTGATGCATCTCTTACATGGATGCATGTATAAGGAGGGTAAATAAGATTACAAAAAAAAGTTAGTAAATAAAAATAAAATAAGTTAATGAGAAATAAAAGATCATGCATGTATGCCCTATTATAAACCATAAATTAGCTATCATATGTGCATGACGTATCCTTATAAATGCATAGGAGGAGCATGTACACATGGTGTGCTCATGCAAAACCTTTTTAATGTAATTTAGAATGGCTACAAAAGAATGTGAGTTAGCGTATACTCTCTTTATGTATGTCATATATGCATGAAATTTAATCCAAAATAGAGCGGTTAACATTTATTGCACAGGGAACAACCAAACAGAAGTAATCGCTTTCTTCCATCCTTATTATTCTACAGGGTCTTTTTGTTTCTTTCCTAGGTAGGGTTTGATCCAATAACTAACCGGGGATTATGGACCTGAACTTGAATCAAGCTATTTGCACTTACTAAGACAAGACAAAGTGACAAACCAAAAAGTGAAGTTTATGTAAATCCAGATGACTGCATGATTTTAACACAAAAAATGTAAAACTAGATTTAGATATAGTGTCCTCATGTATATACTTTTGCAAAAGATCCAATATTACGTATACAATGTTGATGTTAAATGCTTTAATCAAGATGTACATAAAATTCACTCAAGGGTTTATCATTTGTTCTTTTTAAAGCAAATGTTCATAATTTTGATCAAGAGAGGTTGACATACAAAGCCAGGTGAGACCCTAGGGGAAGTTGCTACTGATTTATTTACATTGGACGAGTCAAATTTAAGGCTAAGGGTTCCTTTAGTGAGAATGCCCCCCCATGACTAAGGTTGATGTATTTCAGTTATTAAGTCTAGTATATTTTCATAACTCGTGAAATGAGTAGGCTCAAGGTGATGAATCTGAATTGATCCAATGTATTGTGTGGAATTATGATGGAACACTTTTCATCATCATCAAGTGTTCGGGACCAATAGTGCATGTGTGATGTTTTGTGTGAAATGTAGTGTGAAGGGCTCCATATGATCAAGCATTACATAATGAGAAATAGACATTTTCAAAATTGACCTCTCGAATTCGATTCCCAATGGAGTCACCATTATGAGGGACTTGAAAATTTCAGTGTTTTTATTGCAGGACGGGCCGTTTTTATTGAAGGGATAAAAAAAAGTTAAGACCTCAGGAGGACATGAGACCTTTTGATTTTATTGTAGGATTAAGTCTTGGGAGGACGTGAGAATCTTTTGGTTGATTTGATATTAAATTATGGAGTCGACACCTGATAGCTCGAGAAAATTAAGGAACAATATCGAGTCACTCAATGAGTATCATCCCCAGTAGAGATTTGAAGTTCAGGAGGTCATTTCTACATTTTGGCCACTTCTTATTTTATAACATTCGTCACATCGCTACCACTTCACCTTAACCTCGAAATGATAGTTTATATATACATCCACACACATTCATGAAAATAAAAGTAGGAAGTAAAAAATTATTACAATTATTACATGACTTTCCTAGTAAAATACATCAAAAAGAGAAAAATTGTGAAAAAGTAAATCTAATCCTAATTCTAAAATAATGCCTGCAAAACAAAGGTTAATAGAGGCACATATCTCCAATACATTCATGGAGCACGTAAATTCAAAAGGAAATAACAAAACAACTCAAATGTAAATAACATATAAAATGACATGTGATTACAAAATATATAATAAAAGGCAGATAAAGCAATGATTTCTTCATATTAACAAAGAATATGATGTGAAATTATTAAAAATAAGCAAAAAGACTAAAAGCATGCTATTTTGACATCACTGGACCAAAAGAATGAGGGTCTAGCTAAGAATGTAACTTTTATACCGAAAATTAAGATTCTGAATGCAAATTTGATAATTTCAAATTTTTATCTTTCCTTGACTCTGTACTGAAACTTATAATGATTATAAAAATATTGAAAGTGACAGATTTCTCATATTCACTATAAATCCAATACATAGTTGACAAAAGGAGCAAAGTAGATAAGAAAACGGTACTAAAATATGAAATTTGCACAAAATGACATTTTGATAATGAAAACGATGATTATTAACTTGACATGTTCATATTTTGATAAAACTGTAATTTTTGGTATGAAAATGATGAAATTAAGAAAATTATATTGAAACTAAACATATGCCCGCGCAATGCACGAGTGTTAAAATATTGTATAAAAAAAAGTTAATTTCCAAAAAATAAACTGATAAACGCAATTAGAAAAAAAATCATACCTTATGTTACAACTTGAAAAATAACTTAAATTTTCTATTTAGTTATTCCTCCTCACGCTCAATATGAACAAACAAACATATAGCTAAAGTTTTTCAACTTTCATGCAACAATATTGTGTATTTTAGTGGTATAAAATTATGAAAGAAAAAGCACAAAATGAAGATAAATTCAATCAATTTTTTTTTGTTATATTGAAAATAAAATTGAAATTAATTTAATAATATCTATACCTTCTCAAGTTACCCACAACACTAAACTTCATCATAACCATTGTAGATTTTAAGTGTAGAATGATCAAGTAAAGAATGGATGATAAATCTAAAAAAAAAAAAATTGACATTGAAAAGTGATTTATATAAAAAGGTGAAGAAAATAGTAAGTATAAATGAAAAAAAATGTAAGTAGAATATATAAGAATATATATATATATATAAGAGTAAATGAATGATAAGATTAAATGTGAAAGTTGAAAAATTGAGGAAAATAATGGTTTGAAAGTTGAAAAATTTATAAAAATAATAGTTTAAAGGGTTAAAGAAGATAATGATTAAATATTAAAAAGGTAAAATCAAAATTTGTTTTAACTTCCATAAAATTTTGAGAAAGAGGAAGAAATAAAATTTGCAAATAGTAAAATTAAAATAAATATAATATAAAACATATTAAAATCAAATTAATTTTTTTTAAAAAAAATAAAATGACTTTAAAAGTGAACTTAATGAATTGTAATATATGACTTGTAGATAAACAATATATATAAAATGCAACTTGGCATTATTTGACTAATATATATATATAGGCTAAACATTAGCTCGCATAAATAAACAATTTTAATTTATACATATTAATTATTTATCTATGTTATTGCACATTAATTAAAAAAAGTAATTCTTCTTAATAATTATTTATTTATTTTTTAATTTTTAAAAATACAGATAAAAATGAAAATAGTGATAGTAAAAGAATGGAAATGATATAAACTTTTTAGTGTTAAAATAAAGATTCATATAGTGGTGATAGATATAATAACTCTTTAACTATCTTAAAAAATAATGGAACACAAATATTTGCAATAATTTAAATGACATGAATAGGAATTTAAGAGTTTTTAATTTAATAAAATAAATAGAAATATTTCAATAATAACATGTAATTTAATTTTATAAAAAATAAAATAAAAATAAAAGAAAGAAAAACAACTATCAATATAAAAATTTAAAATAAAAATCTGTAAACATAAAGGGTCATAAAATATGAATAATTCATAACTCATTAATGTAATATCTAGTGCAAAAAATTTGTTAACATAATTAACAAAAATACCAAAATTCATAAATTAAATAAAAATAAAAATAGAAAAAGCAAAAAGCAAAAAGAAAAAATTTACACAAAAAAATAGTATACATGGCAAAATAAAAAACAACAACATAATAAATATCTTTATGACTACTTTTTGAAGACTAAAAATGTAAAATAAAAATAATAACTTTAAATTTGATTCATATAGAGATATGAATAAAATATAAAAACTCAAAAAATAAAAATATAATATAATATAAAATTTATATACATCAACAAAGTCATGAATAAAAATTCAGAGAAACCCTGAAATTAAAAATGGACAATCTTGAGCCAAATCCTGTTTTTTGAAAACAAATAAGGGTTTATAAATATAAAATAAAAAAGGATAGGTGCAAAGACTTAATGGAAGTTGTTTCAACAAAAATAGAGTTGACTATATTTCATTAGTAAAGTAAAAAAGTCCTTCCGTCAAAATTCTAGTAAGGATAAAAAAATGATAAAAACTACATATATTTGTTGGGTTTCGTGATATATACTTGTTGGGTTTCGTGATACATACATGCAGAATTATTAACAAATATATATATACTTTTATTCGAATATGAACTTGTGAAATGCTGTTTTTGACAAAAACACATAAAAATATGATTTTGCTGAGAAAACCATGCATAATTCGTATTTTGACTATGCAAAACAATATTAGCATGATTAAGATGCAAGTTTGATCGAAGTCATAACTAATAATGTTGGGATAATAAACTTGAAATATATTTTTAGTTTTTCTTTAAATAACATTTACTATAAAAAAACAATGGTTTATATTTATAATGAATTATAACCGTTGAAATTTTTAGTAAGAGGAATATTATAAATAATGTGCCTCATAGTTTGTAAAATGTGTGGTATCAAGTGAGTGAAAAATAAGTGAGTGTGCCATGAGTGATATAAGGTGAGGTGTGTAGTAGAGAAAAATATGAGTATGGTAGTGTGAGTGTTGTAATAAAGTTTTGAGTGAAAATAACTTATTTTATTTTTGTAATAGTGAAATATTTTAGTGAAAATATTTATTGGTTCACTATTTTATTGCCCATTTTTCACGTGCTAATAATTATTTTTATTGTTAATTTTTAATCTACTGCAACTCAACAAGTGGTATAAGAGCCTACTCAGTCGAGGGTCTGACCACTAGCATTTTACATACAAAAGCAGCTGTACAGGGGAGATTTTGCATGTGCATAGTTCGGAACTGTGAAGCTCATTGGTTTGGAACCACGCTTGCTTGGTGAAACACGAGGCTGCTAAATCCAAGTTACTATGGTAGAATCGGGGTAATGTCGATGTTATTAAAAAATTAAATAATAATAATTATAACATGTGGAGGACTTGCATGAAGTCATACTTACAAGGTCAAGACCTCTGGGAGCTCGTTGCTGGGACTGAGACTGCATCACCACCACCAAATGATGATACTGGCAATCTCATAAAATGGAGAATTAAAGCTGGTAAAGCCATGTTTTCCATTAGAGCAACTATTGAAGAGGAGATGATGGAGCACATCGGAGATGCTACCACACCAAATGAAACTTGGGATTCTCTTGCTCTGCAGTTCTCAAAGAAGAATGATGCTAAACTTCAACTGCTGAAAAATAAACTAATGTCTATCTCATAAAAAGATATGACAATTAGTCAGTATTTTACTAAGGTGAAGTCCTTATGCTGAGAAATTACTAAGTTAGATGAGGCATATAGAATAGCCAGTAATAGGATGAGGAGAATCATCATTCATGGACTATGACCTCAGTACCACAATTTCGTGGCTGCAGTTCAAGGTTGGCCCACACAACCCTCTATTGAAGAGTTGGAGAATTTGTTGGTAAGTTAAGAAACTCTAGCAAAATAAATGGTTGAAGTCTCCCTGAATATTGAAAAGGTGGCGCTCTTCATCAATAAGAAGAAGAATCAACTGCATTGTAGGAATGAAGGGAAGACACGAGGCATTATCCAATTGGAGGGGGCTCAATAGAAGTAGCAACATAATATTAAGCAATCTAAGAATTCTAGAAGTCAAACTGGTGAGTATTTTAACTGTGGCAAGAAATGACATTATGCCAAAGATTGCTGGTTTAAGAAGAGGATTATTAAGAGCAATACAGCAACAACAAGAATCGCCACCAGGATGAACCAGAGTGGGATGCTAAAGCATTGTTTATGGAAGGAATGCAAGTGGAAGAGTGTTCTGGTTCAGAGATTATAGAAGTTCTTAGTCTTATAGCTACCACAATAAAAGAACAAGAGGAGTAGGCATCCAGTGCTTTGAGTTCTCATAGCATTAATTATAAGAAGTGTTGGATCTTTGATTCTGGTTGCTTTAGTTACATGATAGGAGATAAAAGTCAGCTCTGTAATGCTTCAAAGTATAAAGGCAAGTGACTTGTGGTAACTACAAATAACTCATAACTACCAATTACTCACATTGGTGACACAGTGATCACTTCTTATTTGAATTAATAACAAGTGCAGTTGGAGAATGTGAACAAAGTATCAGGTGTGAGAAAAAATCGTTTATCAATTTCAAAGTTGACTGATTCTTGTAACTTTATTATGTTCGGCCTTAAAGATGTTAAGGTTTGTCAACAAATCAAAATAGTTGACACACCAATAATAGAGGGATAGAAGGTAGATTTCATGTATGTCTTATTAGCAAAAGATGCTTATATAGAAATAGTAAAAGGTGGTGATACAACTGACTTATGGTCTGCATGGCTGGGACATGTCAATTATCATAAGCTGAAGATGATGATGAGCAAGTCCTCATTAAGAGGGCTACCTAATCTTGATTTTTGTACTAATGTGGTTTGTGCAGGATGTCAGTGCAGAAAGGTGTACCAACTTCCATATGAGGAATTATCATTTAAAGCCAAACAACTGTTAAATTTGATCCACTCTGATATGTTTGGTAAAGTGAAGCAGTCATCAATCAATGGTATGCACTACATGGTGACATTTATTGATGATTATTCAAAGTATGTCTAGGTCTATTTCATGAAAGAAAAATCTGAAACTCTAGCAAAATTTAAAGAATTTAAGCTGATGATTGAAAGAGAAGTTGGGAATAAAATCTAGTGCTTTTTGCTGATAATAGGGGAGAATACATCTCTAATGAGTACTCAAGTTATCTTGTCCAGTATAAGATTAAGCAGCAACTGACTTATCCAAACACACCACAGTAAAATAGTGTTGCAGAGAGAAAGAATAGGCATCTACAGAAATATGTAGGAGTATGTTGCGTGCTAAGAGTATCCCTAGGAGATTTTAGGTTGAATGCATGAGAACACTAGCTGATATAATCAACAGACTTCCTCAACCGAAGATGGAATTTATGTCTCCATTTGAGACGTTATGGAATATGAAACCTATGGTGAGCCACTTTAAAGTATTTGGTTGTGTGTGCTATATTTTTTGTACCCGATTATCAACGTAGCAATTTCAATAAGATGGCAATCAGATGTATCTTTGTGGGCTATGATGAGAATAGAAAAGGATGGAGATGTTGTGATCATATAACTGAAAAATGTTATATCTCATAAAATGTTGTATTTGATGAGACATCATCATGGTGGACACCAGTATGTTGCACTTCCTCACTCTAATGAAGTAAAATAATTGTACAAAAGGTGTGAGGAGCAGTCAACAAAAATTTAGCAAAATTCAGAGCTTGTCACGCAATCTCAATTTAAAGAAAGGCCATGGCAAAGTGGTGTGTATCAAAGAATAAATGATAAAGATCAACTAGTAGTGGAAATGCCGGAAGAACAACTAGCAGTGGAGATGTTAGGAGAACTACCTATAGAACATGCAGTATCATCAATATAGTTGAGAAGATCAACCAAGGTGAAAAAGAAAAATTCAAAATATGCTAATATTGTAGTGGTAGAAGAAGAAAAAGAACCAACATCCTTTGAGGAGACATCATAGAAAACTAAATG
>CATIWM010047811.1:0-17839 GCA_949671775.1 Mallotus repandus
AATTACATACAACCTAAATTAATCTAAAGCCATATTAATTTTAATTGAATTACCAAGTGAAATCCTAATTTACTAACCCATTAAGAAACACACACACGTATAATTTCACTATTCCCACTATTGGGGCTATTACAATAATCTACTGAATAATAAATTTAACTATAACTAAAAATAAAATAAAATTATGAAATAAATGAATAAAAATTATAAAACTACATTCAAATATACAATTTAATCCATGACATTCCATGGATCTTCATGTATCTTGTTCACCACCACAGATTCAAACCACCCATCCAAAATCATAAACACAAAAAAAGAAATAAAGATTAGTAAATAAAAATAAAAATCAAATCAAATCAAATTAGAATTAAATAGAATAAAAAAGATCAAATAAATAAAAAAGAAAGAGTAGAAAGAACTGATTTGATGGATGCAGTATTGATTTTCCTCAGAAGGTGATCACCATTAATGAAAGCTTGTGGCTTTGGTTGTGTTTGTCTATGATTTTGATTTATTTGGATTTGATTCACGGCTAAAACTTGATAAAAGTACGTAAAGAATAAAGAAAAGTGGGTGACTTTTGGTTGACGGCTAAGAATCAGAAAGAGGTGGAGAGAAAAGAAAAAAAAAACCTCCTCCCTACGTGAAAAGAAAATCACGTATTTAGAAGAGACCATCATGTAACCCTAAATTGGTTACATGATAAAAATCAAATAAATTATTTTATTATTTATCTAAAAAAATAAATAAATTTTATCTACACATTTATCTAATAAAATAAAAATACTTATCAAAATAACATAATCAAAATCTAATAATAAATGATAAATAAATAAAATAAATAAATAAATAAATAAAAATATGAAAAATATAGATTTCCAACCGGAAATCTATATTTCCGATCGGGAAATTGATAAAAAAAATTGCGGAAAAGGCTTATTTCCGACTTCCAATCAAAAAAAAAATGCAAAACCAAAGTTAAAAAATGGAAGATGGCCATATGGCCATCTTCCTGTAAGTTAGTTTGTGATGAATGGGCACTTTCTCTATTTTTTTTTTTTTTAAAACTTAATTGTTTTTTTTGAAAATCTATTTTAAATATAAAAAAGAAAATTAATAATAACAATAATTAAAATAAAAATAAAAATAATAGCTCCTAAAAATAATTTACAATTTAGTTTAAAATCAATAAATCAAATCCAATAAATCTAATTTCACAGTCTATTTTCATCATCGGGTCCTCTGTCGCATCCATGCTTTAGTCATCCCGAAATTGGGTGCTTACACCTATGCTCTTTCTAATGTTTTTGACTTTCTCACCCATACATTCTTAAATAATGGCTTTCTTTTTCTCTTTATCTCCTTATGGACCCTTCTTTTGTCATTGATAAGGGAACACGGATCAAAGGTTATTGTGTTGACAGTAGCTAAAAGGATTTTTATCCACCAACATTATTTCCTTTTACTTGGGGAACTTCATGACTCCCTTGTTAATCCTATCATACACCACATTTGTAAAAGCCTAATAATTAGTAGTTGAATGATTATGGGAATCATGGTACCTATAGTAATCTCTGTCTTTTAGTTCCTCTTCTATTAGGGCTTTGTAGTTCTCAAGAAAAGTAATAAACTTATCCTTCACCAGAAAATGAAAAATATCTTAAGTTTTGGACACCTCAAATATGTACTGTGGTTAGGCACTTGTAGCATGAGATTTCTTCCTCAGGTTAGGTGTCTTCCTTACAAGCATAGGGCAAACATAGGAACTATAGGTAGTAAGATCTGCCACAACAACCTTTCTTCTCTAGTTCTCCTCTTAAAGAAGTTCCTTATATTTTGTCACATTTTTTGATAATTCATAGAAATCCCTAAACTTCATTCCTTGGAACTTCTTTCTGAGTTCAATATTTATCCCCCTCTGTGTTATCTTCACATACTCAGTTTTTAGAAGGAATATCTTGCAATAGTTCCTCATCTTCTTTGATCAAGGGATAAAGGAATATGTATTCTCCACTGGTGTTTGTGTCATTCTTGATCGTTCTGCCACACAAATTTCAAGCTCTATCCTAAAAAATTGAGTATGGAATACTCTCTCCATTTCCTGCCATGTAAAAATAGAATTCCTTGGTAGTGTTGCATACAAGTCCAAGAATAAGGTTTGTTGGAATTGTCCAAATTCTTTTAATTAAAAAAGTGTATCACACGAGAATCAATTGTGTTAGTCTGAGTCTTTAATAGAAAGAAATCGCACAAAATGGTATGTTGCTACCATTTTGAAACGATTAAAGATCCCCGAAGTAATGTCTAAACCCAACGACTCTGGGAAAAGAAGTTCACGACCCGTAGGCCTTCTACCTCCACGCGGCATTGCTCCGTCAGGCTTTCACCCATTGCGGAAAATTCCCCACTAAATGACAGCAGAACCAGTTAATGAATTAGGGAACAATCCTAAGTTAAAATTACATAAATTTTCATAATTTACTAATTCAGTACACTGTATGGTGAACCTAGCAACATGCTCCAATGTAGATTATCCTTCTTCTCTAAAAAATAAAGAGAACTCCGGAACCCTGTAACCCCTAGGATAGGGATTATCATGATCTATTGCTTGTGAAACTCTGGTCGGCTAATCTGCCTTAAGCTAGGATCATACAATTCCTGCACCACCTCTCTTACGGCATCCATATCAACTGGGACTTGATTCACGTGAACATATTATTGGGGGAACTATTGGATCCCATTGGCACTTCCTAATGCCATGTCCCCTGAGCCTCCTTGCACATTATTATCATAATCATATAGGTTAGGTTGCACAAAAGGATTATTATTGGGGGAACTGTTGGATCCCTTTAGCACTTCCTAATGCCATGTCCCCTAAGCCTCCTTGCACATTAATATCATAATCATATAGGTTAGGTTGCACAAATGGATTAGCATTAGCATAAATATGATGAGGAAGTGTTGGCCTGTAATTAGAGCGGCCATTATGAAAAGCTTTTATGTTGTAGAAATCCCCTCCCGTTTGTGTGGAGGTATATATTTTTCTTTCTCCTCTAGATTCACTTGAACTAGGCGGAGGGAATCACCTGCCTCTTGAAATGACCTTGAGGATTGCACTATATATATATATATATATATGGTCCCTCAGGTTGTTTGCTAGCCTTATAAAGAATATGAACATTTGCACTCTTTGCATTTTTCTTTGTTAAAGACGATGATTCAGTTTTTGAGAAAATACTTTCTGACTTCCCTTTAGAGTATTTGCCATAAATTCTAAGAACTTAGATTGTGATTCCTTTTGTATCTCTATGAATTGAGATTGTATCTCTAGGAACTTGTTTTTTTATCTCATTTTGCTCCTAATGAAAACTCTCAAGAAGTTTTCTGGAATCACTTTAAAGTTTTATTTCAAAAGTTTCCCCAATAACAAGACTTTTTAGGATTTGAGCATTTTCTGTCACCTTCTCTTGAATCTATTTCTCAAAGTTCTCCACTATTTGGGGAATAAAGCCTTTTGGCCCTACTATTCTAGGTGCCTCCTCCTGGTCTTGAGACCCGACATTATCTTTTTCCATAAAACTCCTAGTTCATGGCATTTTTAGTAGTGTCCCATTATGTGTGCCAAAATCTATTTGCCTCTAGCCCCCTTTTTTTGTAGAATTTAGAGCATGCCATGTGTGTTAGGTACACCAACCAAGATCACTAACTTCTAATCAAATGACTGTATGTGAATTAAGGGAGCTAAACTACTGGGTTCTTAAAGCAGCTAAAGGGAATTAGCTATTTTAATATTGAAAATGCTTAATTGAAAATCAAAGAAGAGATTCATTGACATGAAAAGAGAAACTAATTACAAATGAAGTTTGCATTAACAAAAACATTCACTAAAATTCAAAGAACAAAAGAAAAGATTGTCATTTTTCATTTGTGTTGTCTGTCGAGTGTTGTTGTGTAGAGATCATTCCTTCTTCCTTTATCAGAGCTTTTATCATTTTCTTCTTGTTTAGAAACCACTTTTCCCACGTCTCCCACTCCTTGTTGACTTCTTTCTTTTCAAAAACTATTAAATTAACTAATTAATTAATTAATAAAAATAATGGGCTTTTTTTATAACTTTGGATTTGGTACAAACAAACATCATAATTGATTTGATCTCTGTTGGATTAAGGCACCAATTCTTTATATTTTTTAATTCTTATTTCTTTTATTTTGTAGAGTTGATTTTTAGTGTATGTGCAATACCTAAAGATCCAGGAAGGAACAACTTTCATACATATCAAAGCTTACTAGGTTTGAGAAAGAGAATCGTAGGCATTTTTTAGAAGACTCAAGCACGCTGGCTAATGAAGGTGGAAATAATGCTGATACAAGGGTTTGGACACATTTGTGTCGAGGTTAGGAGGTATGTGACAAACCATCACAAGGCTAAACATTAAAGCCAATAATTTTAAGATCAAGTCAGCCTTATTGCAAATTATACAATTAAGTGTACAATTTTATAGCATACTTAATGAGGACTAGAATGACCATATAGCAAATTTCTTAAAAATTTATGACACTCAAACATAATGGTGTGTTAAATGATGCACTTCGATTGAGGTTGTTCCTTTTTACTCTGAAGGACAAGGCTAAAGCATGGCTGAAGTTTCAACTGCCAAGTTCTTTCACCAACTGGGATGATTTGGCTAGAGCATTTTTTGGCAAAATTTTTTCCACTGTCCAAGACAACAAAGGTGCTAAAGGAGCTAACTTCATTTCAGCATTTTGATAATGAGTACTTGAGTAAAGCATGGGAGAGGTTCATAGATTTGTAAAGGAGTTGTCCACATCATGGGCTACTTAAAGATATATTAATTAGAACATTCTATAATGGAGTCACAAGTTCCATAAAAGACTTCATCAATACCAAAGCAACTGGGTTCTTGATGAGGAAGACGATAGAAGAAGATGTAAAGTTACTAGAAAGGGCAGCACGTGACAACTGCTTATGGCCCTCTAAGCATGCTAATCCACCAAAATAGATAGGAAGACTAGAACTTGACACAGTGACAGCCCTTCACACTTAAATAGTTGCACTCACAAAGTAACTTAGATATCTAACTCAGCCCCTACACAGTTGTCAGGTGAGTCTTGTAATTTATTGGGCTATTTTAATAATGATTTTGGAGTTTGTGATGCAGATATGATGAGAGATGGTTACAAAAAGTAGGTGAATCATGTTGGGAACCAGTTTTAAGGAAGGTAAGCCAACAACCCATTCTCCAACACCTATAATCCAAGGTTATAAATTCACCCAAATTATTCATAGAGTAATAACAATAAAGTGGCTACACAAACTTTTCCTAGTTACAACAATTTGCTAAGACAACAAGCACCCACAATATTTCAGCATCCATAAGAAGATAGGATTGCTTCAGTGGAGAATAGACTAAACAAATTCTTAAACTCTATCACTAATAAGTTGTCTAGTCAAGAGGAAAATCAAAAGAGGATGGAGGCCAAATTTGATCAAATTGTAAAAAACTATTCCTCTTCAATGTATAACATTAAGGTTTAGCTAGGCCAGCTTGCTAATACAGTAGGGACAAGAGTACAAGGTAACCTCCTAAGCACTACAAAGTCTAACCTAAGGGATTTGAAGGCTGTCACTTTGCAAAGTGTTAAGGAACTAAAATATCAAGTTGAGGTTCCTAAAGAGGTTGAGGAAAAGGAAGATGATCAATATGTCATGATTGAGGATGTGCTAAAGGAAGGGCAAGCAAATAAAAAAACAGAGCAAAAGGAGGCTTTAATACCTCTAGCCTATGCACCAAAATTCCATTTCCTCAAAGGTTAAAGAAACATAAAGACAATGAGCAATTTTCCAAAATTTTAGAAATTCTTAAGAAGCTACAAATTAATATCCCTCTTACTGAAGCACTTATATAGATGCCCAATTATGCCAAATTTTTAAAGGACCTAATAATAAAGAAATGCATATAGGATGATGTAGATGGCGAGGTTTAGCGCAGGTCCAAGTAATTGACATCCATAACACTATTTGAGTTCAGGACTCTAGGAAACATACTGTTGGGTTTTGTGATACAAAACGCAGTGAAAATTTAAAATTTTAATCATAAAACCCGAATTAGGATCTATGTAATTCGATTAACAGACTGATTTAAGGTTTCTAAAAACCTTACCACAAATGCTAGAAAAGGCATGATTGGTGGAGAAAAGAGAGAGGGTTCACTCCAGTGACACCCTACCTTGAGCTTTTTGATTTTCTAGGTCGGATTAAGAAATCTCCAAACGAATACGTCCTCAACAAGTATCCACACGAACATCCCTTGAATCAAAATGAATGTGTGTGTGCTAGCACTCTAACTATTAAAAGTCTCACTTTTGATTATGTGTTTTTCTTTGCTTAAGGTGGAAAAAAATTTCTTTCCATAATGATAAGTATATGAAACCGTAGAGAATATGATATATTTATAGACTTCTCAATTAGGGTTTCACTGACCAAAACATTTTTGGTATTGTAGACGGCAGGGTTTAGCATGCGTCCAAGTATATTGCAACCACGACACTGTTTGAGCTCAGGGCTCTAAGGAACACACTACTATATCATAAAGACATAGCATGGTGATGAGGAGTCGCTACCCAGGGTAATAACTTGGAAAAATTGAAGGTGGTTATAACTCGATTCTCTAAAAGAAAGTTAGCACCACAACCAGGAAATTTTGGGTACAGAATACCAACTTCTTTTAGTCTCGTGTTCATTTAGAATTAGTTTATGAATTACTATCTTATTCTCTAATTACATGCAATTTTATATAAACCCTAATTGAACATCCATTTAGCACCATGGCAACTAGTCATGAAAAAGCATGCAAAAATTGCATTCACAAAGCGAGACGGTCCCTAAATTAGTCTACTCTACATTGATTTTTGTTAAATTAGCTAAGTCTACATATTTTAATTACAAATGAAATGAGAACTAAAGGTGGGCCTACATTTTATTTAAATTAATGAGCCTAATTCTACAATTTTAATTCTAAAGAAGTGGTTCTAAGTCTACTTATTTTAATGAGAAAAAAATAAATTAGTGGGCTTAATTCTAATTAATTTTAATTTAATAATGTGATCCTCAGTCTATTTATTTAAAAAGGAAAATGCTTTAATTGGACTAGGCTAAGTCCAAAGTTAATTTTAAGTTAACTAAAAGTGAGCCTAAATCTAATTAACCTAAATGGGCCTAAATTAGTTT
Organism: Mallotus repandus; assembly: GCA_949671775.1. Taxonomy (NCBI): domain Eukaryota; kingdom Viridiplantae; phylum Streptophyta; class Magnoliopsida; order Malpighiales; family Euphorbiaceae; genus Mallotus; species Mallotus repandus. Next base: position 7,253 of record CATIWM010047811.1, read on the forward strand.
TAGAATTAATTAAACCTAGAACCAATTTAATAACCTATTAATTAAGTGAGTTAAAACCTACACGTGGGACTATATTCCCACTATTGAGGCTATTACAACCTACGTACAATAATAATTACATGCCCAAAAATCAAAATAAATACACAATGCAAATACCATAAAAACAATAAAATAAAATAAAACAAAACTCAGAAAACCTAATACTACGTGAAAGTACAAAATCTAATCCATGACATCCATGGATCTTCATGGGTCCTCCATGGTTTTTGTTCTCCATAGTGAATTCATGTCACCCCATCCATAATCATAAACACAAAAATAAATAAGGATTAGTAATTAAACAAAATAAAAATAAAAATTAAATCAAATCAAATCAAAATCAAATAAAAGAAAAATAATCAAAAAAATAAAAAGAGAAAGGAGTAGAAGAAGATATGATTTGATAGATGCAGTATTGATTCCCCTCAAAAGAGATGATTACCGATTGATGGAAGCCTGTGGCTTTTTTTGTATTTGTCTATGATTTTTTATTTATATGGATCTGATTTATGGCTAGGAACTAAATAAAAGTACGTGAAAAATAAAGAGAAGTAGAGAGTGCTTTGAAAATAAAGACAAGTAGAGAGTGTTTTGGCTCACGGCAAAGCATTAGAAAGCCAGAGAAAAATTAAAAGTCCGGAGCCCCACCTACGGGAAAAGAAAAACACGTATTTATACAAAAACACCTCCTGTAACCCTAAGTTGGTTATAGGATAAAAATAAAATAAAACAAATTATTTTTATTATTTATGTAATAAAAAAATAAATTTATCAGTATATTTATCTAATAAAACAACAATAACAACCAATTAAAGATAAGAATAAAATAAATAAAATAAAATAATAAAAAAATTGTAAGATGCCTTTTCCCAGTCGAAAATCTCTATTTATGATGGGAAATATAGATTTCCGATCGAAAATCTATATTTCCGGTCGAAAATAAAAGATTTCCGACATAAAGTGGTCACTTATGGCCAATTTGTCCATTGAGTAGCCAATCAAAAAGTTTATCGCTGGAGGTGGCCACTTTCACTTTGCAATTCAATTTCGCAAAGTCATCTGGGCTAAAGTTGGCCCATTCTATTCTCTTCATTTGTTTTTTTTTTCTTTGTTTTTCTTTTAGAAAAATTTTTTTGAAAAAGAAAAAAATTATTTTTTGAAAAATTTAATATAATAAATAAATCAATCAATCAATAACTAAATAAATTTAAAATAGGTCATAAAAAAATACAATTTAGTTCAAAACCAATAAATCGGATTCAATAATTCTAATTTCACAGTCAATTTTCATTATCGGATCATCTAACGCATCCACACTCGACAATCCCAAAATTGGGTGCTCACAGTTGCCCCCCTTTGTCGTTGTTTACTTGACAAATTGCAACAAAGCAAATAAGCACATAATTTCAAAAGCAAAGAGTTAGGATACTTACCTGTGTATCTTGAGACTTTTGTTTGTGATTGATGCTTATGTTGATGTACAACATCATGTAGAATGCTAAAGCAAATTTCACTATAATTCCTGTAGGATGTCTAGTGAAAAAAGTGATTTGAAGATGCGCTATAGTTCCTGTGGAACATCTAGCGGTAATACTAGAACTACTTTATAGCGTCTATCTTATTGTACTATATTCCCTGTGGGACTTCTAGTGAGGTGATTTGAAGAAGTTAGCTATATTCCTTATGGGACGTCTAGCTATGTGATAAATTTCGCTATATTCCCTGTGGGATGCCTAGCGAAGTGATTTGAAGAAATTAGTTATATTCCCTGTGGTTGGTCTAGCTATGTGATAAATTTTGCTATATTCCTTGTGGGACGTCTAGCGAAGTGATTTGAAGAAATTAGCTGTATTCCCTGTGGGACATCTAGCTATGTGATAAATTTTGCTATATTCCCTATGGGACGTCTAGCGAAGTGATTTAAAGAAATTAGTTATATTCCCTGTGGGACATCTATCTATATGATAAATTTTGCTATATTCCTTGTGGGACGTCTAGCGAAGTGATTTGAAGAAATTAGCTATATTCCTTATGGTATGTCTAGCTATGTAATAAATTTTGCTATATTCCCTGTGGGACATCTAGCTGTGTGATTGATGAATTTCGCTATATTCCCTATGGGACGTTTAGCGATGTGATTGAAAAATTTTGCTATATTCCCTGTGGGACGTTTAGTGATGTGATGCTATAACTATTGTGTAGTGTCTAGCAAATTGCACTATAGTTCCTGTGGAACGTCTAGTGAACTGTGATTTGAAAATGTGCTATAGTTCCTGTGGAACGTTTAGCAATTTGGTGCTATAACTACTGTGTAGTGTCTTGCACTGTGATTTGAAAATATGCTATTGTTCCTATAGAACATCTAGCAAAAGAGTGTTTGAAATGTGCTATAACTACTGTGTAGTGTCTAACAAAAACTGATTTTGAAAATGTGCTATAAATACTGTGTAGTATATAACAAAGTGAATTTGAAATTGAGTTATAGCTACCATGTAGCTTATAACAGAGTGAATTTAAAGTTTATGTTGTAGCTACTGTGTAGCATATAACGAAATGCATATGCAAAAGTTGAATTTTTCTAGATTTTGCTGCAATCCTTTCATTGCTAACTAGCTTTAGAATCTCATTATTTACTTCTTCCTTGGAGAAATGTTTTCCAAGTTTCTTGAGGATTGTAAAAAGAGCCATGAGACAGTTTGTTATCTCCATGATTGATTTATGTGACTTCATTTTGAAGAGTTCATACTCATACATATGAAGTTGAACCTTCTTTCTTCTAAAGTTTTATGGAATCACAATCTAGATATAACTCCATTTTGAATTTCCAATTTGGCTAATTGCTACCATCAAAGAAAGATTTAAGAGAAGAATTGTTTTGATTTTCACTTTCAATTATCTTGTATTCTAGCAATGAAGCACCTAAAATTCAAGCTCTGATACCAAATAAAAGTTCCTTATAGGGGGGTGAATAAGGCAATTGAAGGATTTTAGAAAATTAAAATGATTTTAAGGAATAAACAAGAAGTAAAAGAGATTAGAGTAGGAAGAATAAAGAACACAAAGATTTAAGGAGTTCAGATTCAACAACAATCCTACGTCTCCACCTAACTTATCCCCAAGTTAGGAGTTTTTAATCACCCACAATCTTATTCACAATATTGAGATTACACAAGAGTTTAAGGCTCACTCTTATAACCTTACAAGCTAATATTTCTAGGCTCACTCTAAAACCAAATCCCAAGTGTTTTAGTGGCTAAACACTTAACTAATTCCTTTTGAATAGAATCTCACTTCCCCTTTTCTTAAACCTAGAAAATAGAAGAACAAGAATATCTATTCTAACTCTCACCAACTCTCACAAGAGTTATACAAATATAAAAATGAATTTTGAAAGAATTTGAGAGCTTAATTGAATGCTTAAGAGAGAATTTGAATAATTAAGTATCTTGACATCGATTGAGCTCTAGAAGTTGTTTATATAGATAAACAACTCAAAATTATTGCTATTTTAAGCCAATAATTTTGTCTCCAATGTCTCCAAAAATTTGAAGATTTAGCTTGACTTATTTCTGTCAAAATGACGCTCACGATCTTGAGGAAGAGGTCCTGGCTCGTGAGGATCAAAATTAGAGTCATTGTATTTGAAAATATATTAAAAATGCCTGTTGTGAGCTATTAGAAGGATGCTCATGAGCTGTTCATGATCATGAGCACTCCTCGTGAGCATCACTGACTTGCTCACACACAGAAGCTAAAAATTGAGGCTTCAAGGAGGCTACTCATGAGGGGCTCGTGTCGCACTCGTGAGGAGACACCTATTTGACTTAAAAGGGCATGTTTTTAACTTCCTTTTGCTCCAGATAGTTTTGATATATTTTTAGGATAATATACTTCACTAAGATATAGTATAAATACTGTATTTTGTACTTCTGGACTAGAACGTGTAATCTTGATAAAATTAAGTTCCTACAAACTTGAATGAAATCATTCGAAACTTAAATTGATTGTCAAAGATCAAAATTAGGAGTTTGATCATGCAAATGGTCAATAAAATATAAGAGTTATGTTTCATGCATTAGCCCATAGTCATCATCCATAGAGGTTATATAATATAAGAGTTATGCAACTAAGAGCATATATTCATCCATCCATTGGAGGTAATAAGTCCTACATCATTTAAGCCAAAGAAGGAGCTCTAGCTAGTTTTTAGGTCACCAAAAGAGGAGCTTATAAGTAGAAGTCCATTAAAGGCTTGAAGTTATTATAGTGCTTCTCATGTGTTTTGAGTTAGAGGCTTCACACTTTAGGAGCTTGGAAGCTTGCAGATTTGCATATACCACAACCAAAAGCTTATTGAGTGTGCTACCAATATTTGGAGTTTGTAAGAGTTATTAAACTTTTAGATGTAGATCTCTTGACATACTATGGGTTTGGTTGTTTATATATGCTTGTTAAATGTTGTGCATTGTGTATGGATTTACTTGTATAAATCATAGGTGATATGATATTGGGTTATTAAAGATTCTTGCCTTCTTGCATAGGTTGCATGCTAAAGAATTTTTTTTTAAAATGACCCTAATCATATTTGTGCTCACACCACACTTTTGCTCAAAATTCGATGCATGTAATCGATCCCTTTTTTAGGCAAGCTCCTCATGATCTTGACTGCCCCTTCCAATCATGAAAAAACATGCTCCTCAAGATTGTAATTATGCACCTCACGATCATCGTGAGGGGCATATCATGGGGGTCTCAAAATTATTTACTTTGTTTGGCTTCATTTTGGCCCTAGCTTGTGATGGCTCCTTGAGGTCATAAGGGGCACCTGTAAGGGCATAGAAAGCTAAAAAAAATCACATCCTTTTAGCTTCAAATGATTTCCTTAATTCTTCGTATTTTAATCATTCTTAAGGGGCACTGATGAAAGTCCAAGAGACTTTAATTTGACTTTAATTCAATCTTTAATAATTGCCTTTTTGAATAAACTTTAACCTTATCTTATATACACACACTTAAAGACACACACATTAGTAATTCAAAATGGATTGATCATATAAATGGTCAATAATCTCCCCTTTTTTACTTTCACAAACAATTTTGAATGATTAACAATAAAATGTAAGTGTGTGTGTTTGATAAAGGTTACTCCCCCTTAATCATACATTAGGGGTTTTGTATATATTTTTAAATTTGCTCCCTTTTAATATATGCTAAGATTGAGTAAAGGCAAAGGCTTTAACTTATTGAAGCTTTTAAAGATTAGTATAAGTTTAGAGCCATAGCATGTAGCATTATGTGTATGAGAGTAATATCAAATTTTAATTGCTTAATCAATGCATATATTCTTTTGAGATTAGGTGAATAATATGAGCATTTAAAATTTAAAATCCAAGCTCAATGTGCATTTGAGGCAGATATTTAATTAAAATCATAAACAAATATTTAATCAATCATAGTTAAAATCGTTCAAATTCTCCCCCTTTTATTTAAAGACAAAAAGGTGAGGAGAAGAAATAAGTATAATAGGAAATCAAAAGAGACTAATAACTTAAAAAACCTTTACAAATAAAAATGGACATAACATGACAAACATTAGATATAGACAAAAAGTACCTAAAGGAAAAACATAAATTTGAATATAAAACAAATAAAATGTGGTCCTCAAGATCTTATCAAATATGGAATGCATAGTGCCATCCATTAAGATGTGACTATCCCCAAAAGGTTCCAATGATGAAAATATCTTCCCAAAGATGACAAGTGTCTATTTGTTCATACCCCCTCTGAAGCATGCTAAAGTCTAAAAAACCAAAACCGAGCCTCCAAAGTGCAAAACTGGTCACCAAGTCACTAAGTTGTATCCTGATTTTACATATTATGAATTATCAAAATGATAAGTCGCTCATTTTGAGTAATTTTTGCTTAAAATATGTAACTCGTTAGACTAGTGCTCATCTCGTAAGACTGGAGTTTAACTTTGTGAAAAAATGGAAGCTGATTTTGACAAAATGGATGTTGAAAGTGCGTCCATAAGCCCTAAAAAGCTCTGAAAGCGATCCCGATAAAGTGCGCATAATCTCAAAAACTAGCACGTAATCGTACTTGAGCACACATGCTTACGTATGAAAATATAAGTCGATTAAAAAAAAGACATAAAAAACATGTCCGAGAGGTCCAAAAACCCTAGAAACAACCTCGGGATAGCGCATGCGATCCTTAAAATTAGCGTATAAACATGAAAATTGTACATAACCATGCGCTCCAAGCGTGTGGTCACGCACTTGTGCTCCTATGCGTTGTTACACGAACTTCACGCTCCAACACGTGTACGCACGTGTAAAATCGGGCATATGTGTGCCTCAAGACACGTGCCCATGTGTAAGAACCTATTTTTTTTATAAATAGAGGTCTCTACCTCCCATTTTAAGGGGGATATACACACATACTAAAATGTTGTCAAATTGAAGACTCATGAGTCCTAATTCACACACTTTTGGCTCACCCACTACATTTTTATTAGGATTTTTTAGACCGATTTGAACCAAACCCACCCACACCTTTGTCAAAGCATGCTTCAAGGGTATACAAATTTAAATCCTACACGTCATTTTCGACCTCTCGACGAGGACAACTTGAAAATTCCATGAAGCTAAAGCTGCAAAAACTCAAAAAAAAGCTCAGTCGAATCTAAGAACCAAACAATCATTTTTGCACATTTATTTTATTGTCTTGCATTTTTACTTTATTGCTACCAGCAGTTGAGAAATCATTGTGAACGTGTGGTGAGACAAGCAATTTGCATGCTAATTGAATAATCTTTACTTTATTTTGCTCATAATAAACTGTCATTTTGCATCCTGGAGCTCAAAAACGTGAAAAATCACAACAAAACATTATTATTTTCAAATCTGTATTTTTATTTCCAAAAATATAAAATTCATCATTTTCATGTAATTTATGCATTTCATTGATAAAAAAATCACATCTTTACATCATAATCAGCACTTTCACATCATTTTACAGCGTCATGTGAAAATAATCATTTTTCACATAAAGTATGTATTTTGCATCTAGTAAATATTAAAATCATCATCTCGCATAGTTTTCACATTTTCAACATAAAAATCATATTTCTAAAATAAATCCAATATTTTCAACATAAAAATCACACTTTTGCATTAAATTTGCACATTTGCATCAGAACTGCACTTTTTCACTCATCAAATACAAAAATAAGTATTTTCTACATTCTGGATTAAAAATTCATTCAATAATGTGAAAGTTCACATTTTTGAGCTAGAGCCTCTGTGATCGAACTGGATCGGTGAGCTTATAGCATCGGGGCACACATGATAATGGTGACTATCTACTAGACTTTCATTTGTTATTATTTATAAGAGGATCTGCCTCAATAGACCATATAGATTGGAGTTGTCATCCGACTTGAATCGAGAAGAAGTGAAAAAAAACTCACTTCCATAAACAGAGAATCTAGGTTCGGGGTGTAGGAGTTACATATCATGTTTCTTATTATACATGTTGCTCATTTATTCACTACTTCACCCTAATTTTGGTTTTATGATGCATTTTACCACATACAAGCATTTGTCAATTTAAATAAAATGCGAGATAATTGGATTGACGAGCACACATCACATGATAAAATAAATAAGCATCAATTAAGCAAGAAAGCATATAGCACGTAACATGTATCACACAAGCATGTAAGAAATAACCAAAATAAACAAGCAAATAAGCAAAATAAAATGAAAAACGGGGAAAGGGATTAAGGATTACAACCCGAGAGAAAAAGACCTATTCTAATAAATACATCCAAATAGAAATAAAAAGGGAAATTGGGATTAAGGATTACATTGCCTTGAAAATGGCTATTCTATTAATTACATTAAAATGGAAAAAAGGAAATTAAAATCCTATTCTAATAAACCTGCAAAACAAAGGTTAATCCTCATACACATGCAAACACACATCACATGTAGGACAATTTAATATATTCAATTCATCCATGATTGGAGTAATAAATAAAAGGAATAATTAAACACATAAGCAAACAAGGATGCTAATGTATGCATGATGCAAGATTTTAGAAATTGAATACTTTGGTTTAAAGTCACCACTTTTATTATATAAAAAAGGGATTTTTATGAGGAGATAAATATTAGGAAATTAAGATAGGGAAATAAAATTATGAAAGTGATAAAGATATTATTCTTACCATAAAAATATGGAGTTTATGATAAAAATATGGAGTTTATGATAAAAATAATAAATTTATCAAAGAAAATAATAAAAATAGCAAGGATAATAAATGTGCCGTAAAAAATAATAATGCAAATAGGATAGAAAAGACTGATGAAATATCATTTTCACCATAAAGATGGAGACTTTATGATAAAAATAATAAATTCACAAAGGGAATAATAATAATAATAATAATATAATTAATGTGACAAAAATAATAAAATGCAGAATTAAAAATAGTTAAAGTGGTAAGGATGTCATTTCCACCATAAAAATATCCACTTTATGATGGAAATGACAATTTTACCCCAAAAAGGTATAAAGGCAATAAAAATTATAAAAATACAATGCAAATAATAAAAATACAGAAATATTAATATAAATAAATAAAAATATAGAAATGAACAATTAAAATGATAAGGATGGTATTTTCACCATAAAAATATGAACTTTATGATAAAAATGCCAAATTTACCATAAAAGGCATATATATGAAGAAAATAGCAAAAATGCAATAAAATTATAAAAGTGCAGAATTAAATATGCAAATAAAGAAAATGACCAAAATAAAATAATGAAAATGATAAATTTGACACTTTTACCATAAAAATGTGAACTTTATAATAAAAAGGCCAAATTTACAATAAAAAGCTTAAAAGCAATAAAAATTGCAAAAAGGCAATAAAAATAATAAAAGTGCAGAAATAATTATATAAATAAATGAACATCATAGAAATAAAGTAATAAAAATAATAAAGATGACATTTCTACCATAAAAATATGAACTTTATGATAAAAAGGCCAAATTTACTATAAAAGGCATAAATGCAATAAAAATTGCAAAAAATGCCACAAAAATAATAAAAATACAGAAATAAATGCATAAATAAAATAAAAATACAGAAATTAAAATATCAAATTGATAAAGGTGACATTTTTATCATAAAAACATTAACTTTATAATAAAAATGCCAAATTTATCACAAATGGCATAAATACAATAAAAATGGTAAAAAGGCAACAAAATTAATAAAAATAAATAAAATTGCAGAATTAAAATAGAGATATAAATCAAATAGTAAAGATGATAAAAATATTATTTTTACCATAAAAATATTGATTTTATGATAAAAATAATAGATTTATCAAAGGACGAAATAAAGAAAATAATAAAATTAATAAGGGTAAATTACTATTTGCCCCATGTATTTTGCCCTAATACACTACTTCATCCCCAACTTTCTAAAAATATATTTATTAGTCCTCATCATTTGCTCTGTTAAATGCGTTAGTCCTCATCATTTGCTCTGTTAAATGCGTTAGTCCTTTTGTAAGGGTTTTTTGACAGTCAACAAAAAAAATGGGTCAAATTGGAAAAAACGAAATGAAAAGTCAAAAATACCCTTTAAATTAAGAGTTATAAATAACAAAGAATCGTTCTTCTTCAAGTTAGCCTCTGCAACTTTTAATTACTCCTCTTTAAGTTTTCGAACAGCAATTGAAGCTTCCAGTTCTTCTTCTTTCTCTTGGACAACATTTCTAAGTCCTTGAAGCTCTAGTTTTTATTTCTTCACAACTTTATTAGCTTCTTCCAAGAGTTGAGCCTTGCATTTGAGTTCAACATCGATTTTCTCATCAACTCACATTTCATTTTTTCCATTTCATCTTCCTTCAACGAGAGTACAAATTTTGCAACAAAAATCTCCAACTCCCTGTCCTTAACTTTAAAACCTCTGCTACTCAATATCTGTCCTTAATTTGTAATACATGTTACTTTTAAATACCATACTAATTAGTGCATAAAAACACATATACCATATTTACCAAAAAAAATGTATACCATTACCAACTCATTATTTAGTACCGGACCAACAACATAGAAAATTCAATGATGAGAGAAATTTATTGTTCACCATGCATATTATCCTATCTAAAATAAATTACAAACAATAGCTGCTTCTCTTCCATTAGCTCTTTTTCTATTGTGTCTATCTTCGCCCTTGAAAACTCATCAATTTTGAGCCCTGCATGATTTGTAAAAACTAGACAACTGAGTGCACTAAGCTAAATAGTCCCTAAAACTAATTAGTAATGAAAAAATACAATTTCCTTAAAAGAGCAATTTACATACCCTGAATAATGGAGAAGTTTCCTTTCTTACAGGTAACGGGAAAAGAGTAAATAAGAACCGGTTCGATCCCATAAGATCTATAAGAACACACTCCCATTGAAACCCATGTTCCCTGAAATATGCAATGCAAACAAAAACAGTTTAAGGCATAAAGG
>CATIWM010047824.1:0-27346 GCA_949671775.1 Mallotus repandus
ATATATTTATTTATATTTATATTTATTTACATACATTCATACAGATGCTCGAAATCACATTTCACGTCAAACAAATAAATGCAGAAAGATTTAGGTGAAGGATCGGAGTAGAACCCTAAAATTTTCGCAACCTCAATCACTGAACCTCACTAGCCAACAAGCTCTCTTAAATACAAAAAAAAAAAAAAAAATTTCTTTTTCCAAATTGACAGTAGATTGGCCCCGAGACACTAAGTCAACCAAGCTACAACAATCACACTTCTCAATAACACCTCCATAATATGAATAATCCATATTTTAAATCATAAATTCCACAATATATCAAATATCAAACCTAGCATTCTAATGTACTGGTGCACACACAGTCCTAGTGTACCCACTAAATAGCACGTTCAACTATTATCCTCCGAAATATTTTATTCAAAATAAATAAATGAAATCATATTAAATATGAAAAGCATCCAAATTACAAACATAAAGTTTGCATTTAAATATGTATATGAAATCACATATATATGCATATATGATAATGATAATAATAATTAATAAATAAATAAAATTTGATGTAAACTAATATATTAAATTCGTATCATCAAAATATGGATGCTAACAATGATTTCTATATGTCATGCATATATATAATAATAACTCATAATTTGAGTGCGCTCCTCTTGTTCGGCTGGCACGGTCCTGAAGGCCTAGCTCTCGGTGCAGCTATAGAAAAAATAATAAAACAATTAGGATTAAAATCCTAATCTTAAACATTCTAGATTTCTAGAGAAAACTCAATCTAAGACATGATTCTAATAAGACTCAAAACTTAACACAAACCCGATGTCATGTTTTACGAGAAATCTACCAAAAATTCGGCAGAGTCCCCTTTGTAAGACAGATATCTCTCTACTGAAAGTAGAGCCATACCTGCACGGGAACACACTTCAAAATATCCACATTACTCAAAATCTCGGGTTGGGTCCCAAACTACACTGATTGCCAAACCGAGAACCAACACAATCCACAATCAATAAAATAATAAAAATTCCATTATTAAAATATATTCTTTCAAATTTTACAATTAAATAGCATTAATTACAAATAATTATTTGAATTGTTCAAATATATAATAAAAATAACCAAAAACTCATTTAAGATTAAAAATAATTGATAAAATTATTATTCATATATTTTTTTTTCTAGAATTTACTAATAATTAGCTAAAAATAGGAAATAATTCATAAAAATTATTTTAATACTATTTCTTATACTATTTCTTACTCAAAAACTGTCAAAACATAATAATTAACAATAATTTCAACTAAAATATAAAAATTACTAATTTATACTAATTTTTTCAAAAATTCATTTTTCACATAAACATTCAAAAATTTATAATAAAAATTCTACACATAATTTCAATAAAACATCCTTAAAAAAGTTTGGTCAACATACATCAAATAATTTATTAAAAATATAAAAATTTTTTCGGACTCAGAATAGTTACTTCGAGCCCCGGAACATTGAAATTTCGAAAATAATTCCAGAAATTAAATCTAAATACATTTTTAGATAGCTTATAACCTCAATTTCAATAATCTAAACTCAATTTAATGTGAGTCAACCTAATTTAACTTAAAATTGATTAATTAACAAAAATAGGTAAATTTAGATTCACCTAAAATTGAAGTCGAATTGAGCTTGGATCAGACGAATCAAGAGAGGAAAAATGAAGCCCACTCCAAGACGAAGAGAACGAACCCAATTTTGTCTGCTAGAGATGCCAGAATCATCACCGGAGAGTAAGGGAAGATCCGGTCGAAATGAAAATGAGAAGAGCAGAGAGAGAGGGGAGCTTCGTTGGACAGGTGGGGAGGACACGACGACGACTGGCAGCTGGTGGAGGCACAATGCTCTAGCATAGGTGATCAAACGATGAACGTGGGATTGGTTCGGGTGAAGAACATAGAAGAAAGAAAGAAAAAAAATGAAGAAGGGGAAGAAGAAGTGGCACTGCCACTTCACGTTTTTGAAATTTTTTTTTAATAGTACAAAAGGACAAAAATTAAAATAATTTAAAATTGAAATATCTCTTTTCCAATTATTTTCACCCACAATACACACACACACACATTAACAATATTAAAGTGTATCAAAATACATTAAGTCAATAATTTTATATAAATAATAATATTAATAATATTAAAATAATATTCGACAAAAAAAATTTCAAATTTAGTTTCACTAATAATCAATATCATAAATTAATAAAATAATTATTAACACTGTAAATCTCAGAAATTTAATTTTATAATTTATAAAAATTCAAATTATAACAATCTTCCCCCTTACAAAAATTCATCCTCGAATTTTAAATAAAGAACTGAAAACAACAATTAATCGAGGAAAGAGGTAAGGGTAAGCTCAGACTCAGTCTCCTACGTTTGCTCCTCCAAGTTGTTGTTCCTCCACAATACTTTGACCATCAGAATTATTTTCGAACGCAATCCTACGTATGCTCCTCCAAGTTGTTGTTCCTCCACAATACTTTGACCATCAGAATTATTTTCGAACGCAATTGACAAATTTGATAATCAACAGTCGCAATTAGTTCTTCCTCGTATGTCAGATCTTCATTCACCTCCACACTCTGAGGCTGCAAAATGTGCCAAGGATCCGAAATATACTTCTTGAGCATCAAAATGTGGAACACTGGCTGCACTTGCGATAAATTTAGAGGCAAAGCCAACCGATAGGCAACCATGCCAACTCTCTCCAGAATCTCGAAAGGTCTAATGTATCTCGGTGCTAACTTTCCCTTCTTGCCAAATCTCATAACACCCTTCATAGGTGACACCTTTAAAAATACATAGTCCCCAACATGAAATTCCACATCTTTGCGCTTCGGATCCGCATAGGTTTTCTGTCTACTAACTGCTGTTTCAAATCTCCTTCTTATCAATGCAACCTTCTCAGACGTATCTTGAATAATTTCTGGTCCAGTTAGCTCTTCTTCCTCAACTTCATTCCAACACAGAGGAGATCTAAATTTCCTTCCATGCAAAGCTTCATATGGTGCCATCTCAATACTGTTATGGTAACTGTTATTGTAAGCAAACTCTACCATAGGCAGATGATCAGCCCAACTACCTCCAAGATCCATTACACACATTCTCAACATATCTTCAAGTGACATGCACATACACACAAGCATCAATAATAATATTCATATATTTATATTTATATAATTATTCATACAATCCACACAGATGCTTGAAAATATTTTTTGTATTTTATTTTATTGGAGGATCGAAGCAAAACCCTAAAAGTTTGCATCCTCAAATCACAAAATCCTCATTAGCCACTAGACTCACTTAGTTCCAATAATATTCTCTTATCCAATAGTAAGTGGACTAGTCCCAAGACCCTGAAAGGTCCATCGAGCTACAGCAATCCACATGACCGACCACGAGACCTTGAAAAGTCCATCGAGCTATATCAGTCACGCCTTTCAATAAAACCTTAATAATATGGATAATCCAATATTCAAATCATAAATTCCATAATATCAAACAATTATCAAACCTAGCATTCTAACGTACCGGTGCACACACAGTCCTAGTGTAGCCCACTAGATAGCATGTTATACGGCTATCCTCCAAAAATATTTTATTCAAAAATAAATAAATAAATAAATATTGAAATTATATAAAATACGCACGGTATCCAAAATACACAAATAATGATTGCATTTATATATATAAAAAATATATATATATAATAATGCGATAATAACAATATTTAAAAATGAATGCAATATAGCATATTAAAATTCACATTTATTTAAAACATGGATGCCAATAATTTATTTCTACATGTCAGGCATACATATAATAATAACTTACAGTTTGAGTGCGCTCCTCTATTCTGGTTCGGCTGGCTCGGCCCTGAAGGCCTAGTTTGCGGTGCAGCTACATTGAAATAATAATAAATAAATAATTAGAAATAAATTCCTATTTCCTATGCTCTAGAGATTACTAAATAATGACTCGATCTAGGACACGACTTGAATAAAACTCAAAACTTAAGACCGACTCGATGTCACATTTTACGAGAATTCTAACAAAAATTAGGCAGAGTTTTCTTTGTAAAATGGACATCTCTCTACTAAAAGTAGAGTAATTCCTACACGTAAACACACTTCAAAATATTCCAAGGCTCAACATCTCGAGTTGGGCCCCTGAACTACAAATTACGCCCAATCGAGAATCAACACATCCATAATCAATAAAATAATATAATTTCCAATAATTCACCAAAAATCATAAAAATTCATTTAAATACCACAATTCAATTTATTTACATAATAAAAAGCATACAAGACATTTATTTCCAAAATAAATAATAAAATCCTAATTTATAATCAAATTCCATTATTAAAATATATTCTTCCAAGTTTTGCAATCAAATGGCATTAATTACAAATAATTATTTAAATTTTAAAAATATATAATAAAAATAACTAAAAACTGATTTAAGCTTAAAATATTTGATAAAATTATCATTCATATATTTTTCCAGAATTTACTAATAATTAACTAATAATAGGAAATAATTCATAAAAATTATTTAATACTATTTATTACTCAAAAACTGTCCAAAACATAATAATTAGCAATAATTTCAACTAAAATATAAAAATTACTCATTCATACTAATTTTTCCAAACATTTATTTTTCATATAAACCTTCAAAAATTCTACAGATAATTTCACAAAACTTTCTCCACAAAGTTTAATCTACATAATATATAAAATTTATTAAAAATATAAAAATTTTCATTCCGGGACTATCCAGAACAATACCATGAACAGTAACCCCGAACTTGAAAAATTCAAAATTTTCAGAAAAATAATTAAAAAAAAATCATATCTAGCATGCTTACATCCTCTAGATCACATGTCTCGAAGTAATTACATCTAATTAAATCAAATCAAATCAAAACTCAATTTAACAAAGTACCTAAAACGAATTTCTCAAAATTGGAGTCGATCTCGAAGTTATTCGGATGAATTGCCTTAAGGGAAACATTGCCCAGAGGGAGGGGAGTCTTTTGAGACTGACGACACGACTTGGTGTTGTCAGAAACGTCGTCGATGTCCTCCTCTAGTTCCGGCAGAAAGACGAAGATGAAGAATGGTGATGGAGAAGACGTCGGCCGGTGACTTGAGTGGTGTTGCCGTCGACTGGTGGCTGGTTGCGTTGCCCAGCGGTGGTGATTGGCGGCTGATAGTGGTGGTGGCATCGAGTAATTTGAGGAAGAAAATGAAAAAGAAGAAGAGAAGGAAGAATAGGGAGGGGGAAAGCTACTGCACTAACGTTTTTCTTTTTTCTTTTTTTTTATCAAAAGCATAGAAGGAAAAAATTAAAATAATTTAAAATTAAAATAACATATAATATAATATTTATTAAAAGTACAAAAGGACATTCAAAATAATATTTTTAATTTAAAATATCTCTATCCATTGAGATGCCCGGAATCGTTGCCGGCGAGCCAAAATGTGTCTAGCAAGGAAGAGAAACCGGAAAGAAAAAGAAAAAGAAAGCTTGGCCGACAATGAGTGGAGTTGAGGCAACATCCTGGAGCAGATGGCAGCAATTAGTGGTGACCGGTACGGAGGGAGGGTGGTTGGTGGTTGATGGCCGGAGCAAAAAAAGAAGAAAAGAAAGAAAGAAAAAAAAAAGAATTAGGAAGGAGAAAAGAAAAAAAAAGAATTTGGAAGGAGAAGAAGTGGCTATTGCCACTTTTTCACATTTTTTTTAACAAAAGACAAAAATTAAAATAATTTAAAAGTAAAATAACTCTATCCCATTAGTCTCACCACACACCCACACACACACACACACACACACACACATATATATATATATATATATATTTACACACTTAAAAAATTTTAAAGTGTATTAAAATACACTAAGTCAATAATTTACATAATTAAAAATAATATTCTACACCAAAATTTAAATTAAATTTCACTAATAATCAATTACCAAAATTAATAAAATATTTATTAATACTGCAAATTCCAAATTTAATTTTACAATTTATAAAAATTCAGGTTATAACAAAATTTCTCTTAAAAACCATTTAATCCCTCAATTTTTTTTTTTATCTTTTCAATTCTAGTCCAGAATTTATAAAAAATTTGAAAGTTTACATCTCCTACAATGTGATACCTCTCAGAATAAGTCTGCTCTTAGTAGGCGGAATCAAAATAAATTTCAAAATTTTCCTTATTTCTATTTATAAAAAAAAAAATCTTTCATTCTGAATTCAAATTATTTAAGTATTAATTTTTTTTTGAGTGACTGATATAAAATTAAATATCTAAAAATATAAATTAAAATGTAATCGAATTGAAATAAAACTAAACTTGCATTTAACCCGCCTTTCAAAGGCTAAATTATGATCTATGTGGACAAAATATATAGACAAGGCACATGGTCAAAAATTCCACATAGCCGACAATTCATATAGTTGATGAAGTGTGTTCAATTCATAACTTTCTATTTTATAATGGAATAACTCATATTTTTCTCATGCACTTTTATTGTTTTTTAACTTTTACTTTTGTACTTTTATTTATATGGATTTTTTTTCCTGTATTTTTATTTTGTCATAAATTGGATCCTTTAAGAACTCAATGTATAGCAAAATAAAAGTGTAATAATTTTAAAGTAAGGACTCAATGTATGACAAAATAAAAATATAGGGACTCAGTATATGGATAATAAAAGTATAGGAACTAAATTCATGTTAATAAAAGTGCAGGAGTAAAAGCCAAAAAATAATAAAAGTGCAGGGGAGAAATATAGATTACTCCATTAATCAATCCACCAAACTCAGAAACGTCATCGTGGGAGGTCTCCATAGCATCAACAACTATCTTAGCATCAGATTGTATGAAATACTCTAATTTGACTAGTATTGATCTTCATAATTTAACGTTTATTTCTAAAAGTTTACGTGTCGAATTATTAAAATTTACAATATTTTTCTATAAAAATATAATAAATCTTATTTTGAAATACACATGTTCTATTTTATATGAAATACTCTAATTCTATTACATCTAAAATATTACTCTCACTTTTCATTAAGAATATGTTTTTTGTTCTTACTAAAACATCCCCTTTTTTTCAACTATTTTCTATTTTTTTATTTTATGTATTCAATTATTATTACTATACATATTAAAAATATATCTGTTCTCTTAATAAAAATAATAAAATAAAATTATTGAAATAACTTTTTAAGTTCTTATATTTATATTTAATTAAATTTTAATTTTAATTTATTAAAATTATTTAATTAATTATTTTAAATATATATATTGTTTACAGTCCATACAAAGCGCATATTTACAACTAGTTTAATTTAAATTGTATTTCTTATTTTGATTAGGTCAAATATTTATTTTATAAGAATTGGATAATTTCATAAATTATCAACAAAAATTAAATTAAATAAGAATATTATAATTATAATTTAATTTAAATTATATTTTTTATTTTAATTAGATTGACTTTTGTTTTATTTAATATAAACTAAGTAAATAGTAAAAGACCAATAGAATAGCATAATTACAAGAATGTAGTAAATTGTTAACTATATATTAATCCACATAAAGCAAACAGTCAAATATTTTGCAAAACTAGTATATATTACGTGTTTCATATATCATTTTTTATTATCTTGTTTTTATAAATAAATATTAATTTGAAACTAAATATTTTTACATGATTAGTAATAATTAGAAAGTATAATTTTTTAAAAAAATTTGGTAATAATGAAGTGTATTTTTATGTAAATTTATTTTATTTGCTTGAAGAAGTTGTTGTTTAGTTGTAAAATTCATAATCAAATATAGAGATCAAAACAATAAATTTTAAATATATAAATTAATTATGTATATTTATGATTGAAACATATTTAATTTTTCTCATCAAATTGTAATAAATTTTTTATCAGTATAACAATTCAATATTACAATATTAATATAGTTATAATTTATTACAATTTTAATGAAGAGCAAAAGGTCATTTTAGCCCCTAAGATTTTTACGGAGGCTCAAATAAGCCCCTCATCGATTTTTAGGCTAAAAAATACTAGAGTTTTGTGATTTTGATCTTTTTATGCCTTTCGTTGACGGATGCCAAATTTAAAATCTAAACTCTGTTAGAAAGGCAAGAGACGTGGTTAAAGTAGAAAGAAATATGGACCCCACACTAGAATCCCTTCCTCTAGTAGACCTCCACCTTCTCTCTCAGTCCGAACTACTTTTCCTCTCTCTTTGCTGCATATTTCGTTGTGTATATTAGCTCTCTCTTGCCTTCCCCTGTTAATTCTTCTTCTGCTACTACTATAACTTTCTCTAATACGTAGAGACAATGTTGCAAGAGATGTTGAATGCTCCTCTTGGTTTTAGGGGCAATTTACCATTTTATGGTAAAATTTTTTTTTATTTCCTAATTTAGGATAGTTTTGAAAGTTATTCCTGTTTTCTGGTATCTTAATTTTTTTTATTAAAAAAATGCTACTTGGAGTAGCGTTTTTATAAGAAAACAAAAAAAAAATTCAGGTTAAAATGCTACTCCCTGTAGTGGAATGGAACCCAACACGTAGAAAATAGGCATTCTGCTACTACAAGTAGTGAAATGAGACCCAGCACGCAGACCAAAATTTCTCTCTTCTGAGGGGACCCAATACGTAGACAAATATTTTCTTTTCACGTTTTACCCTCTCATTTAATAATAATAATAATAATAATAATAATATAAAGTAAAATTAATAATAAATAATACTATTATTAATAATAATTCTTATTTATATTTTAATTAATTATTTTTAATAAATAATACTATTATTAGTAATTCTTATTATTAAAAATTAATAATAAATAATACTATTATTAATAATAATTCTTATTTATATTTTAATTAATCTTTTCCACATATTCTGCATTCTTATTTATATTTTAATTAACTATTTTTAATAAATTTTTTTTATGATTATGATTAATTAATTAGTCACTCATTAAATTTTTTTATTTTGCATGCCAACCAAAACAATTTTGCATGGCCAAAATTGTGATTAATTTATTATTTATTATTTATTATTATTATTATTATTATTATCATAATAATAATATTATTATTATTATTATAATATTTGTGTGGACAAAAAAAATTGAGATGGCCCAAAAAATTTCATGTTTATGTGGCCTTTGTTGGACACCAAAAAAAATTTCCTTGTCCATTTCACTAATTATGATATTATTTTTAATATTATTATAATTAATTAACCATAATCATTATATTATTAAAATAAAAAAGAAAAAATTAATCATAAACATTTATTTCTCGATTTAATGAAAATGTTAATTATTAAGGTAAATTATTGTATCTATATATATATTTTGTAGTGATAATATTTTTTTTACATAGTTATTGAAGAATGTATATATTGTTTTTTTTTAAATAGTCAATTAGATAGTGAAAAAAAATTAAATATGTAAAGAAAAATTGGTCAAATTAGTGTTATCTCGGGAGAGAGAAAAGTGGTCTGTGTGCTGGGTCTCATTCCGCTACTTGGAGCAGTGGAATGTCCTTTTCGCTACTTTGAGCAGCGGAATGTCCTTTTTCTCGCCTCTCCCCTGCCACATCAGCCAAAAACACCATAAAATGGAAATTTTTTTCACATTTCACCACAAAAATAGGAATAACTTTCAAAATTACCATAAATTGGTAAATAATTTTTTTTTTACTATAAAATGGTAAATTGCCTTGGTTTTAGACCAACAAAATCTGCTCCAACTTCACCAGCAAAGCCTCATGGTGTTTCGAGAACTCACTTTGAATCATTTCATGTTATTCATAAAGTTCTTGTTGGTGACACTCCTTATTTTAGAGCCAAAAATGTTCAAGTAAGCTTCTTAATTTCTAGGTTAATTTGGAATTTTTTGTTTTCTCTTGTTTTTGATTGATGGTATTATTAATGTGTTTTGTTTATTCAGTTTGTTGATAAGGATCCAGAGAAGGCTATTCCATTGTTTTGGGCAGCCATTAATGCTGGAGATAGAGTGGACAGTGCTTTGAAGGATATGGCTATTGTTATGAAGCAACAAAATAAAGTTGAGGAAGCTATAGAAGCTAGTAAATCGTTGCAGAACAGATGCTACAAACAAGCAAAAGAATCGCTTGATAATATTCTTTTGAACCTTTACAAGCTCTCTGACTAACCCTTATTGCATATTCATAATGTATTTTGTGGTAAAAAAATGTCACGACCCGAACTCGGGAGTCATAACCGGCGCTAGGAAACGGAAATTCACACAAATCTGTAACCTTTAACAAGCCTTAAACACAATTTACACATCAAACATAAACACAAAAATATCTCATAATTAAAACTTTTAATAACATAAAGAAATCTCCATAATTAATATATCAATAAAATATTTATACAACTAGTCAGGTACACAATTTTAGTCAATAACATCATCACAACCAACTACAAGTACGTATTACTACTGCAGCATCTAAAACAATACAAGGAACTAATAGTTCAAGATTTACATAAATCAACCGGTGAAGAAAGAGTCCGGCAAAGAGTACTATGAGAGGTCTGACGAGAAAGATCCCGAAAAATAATTGAGGGGGGTCAAACCTCAGTGAGTGCATTATTATTATATATATGCATGTAACCTAATGCACGTACACATAAGCATCAATAATAATATTCGTATATTTATATAATTATTCATATAATCCACACAGATGCTTGAAAATATTTTTCGTATTTTATTTTACTGGAGGATCAAAGCAGAACCCTAAAAGTTCGCATCCTCAAATCACAGAATCCTCACTGGCCACCAGGCTCACTTAGTTCTAATAACATTCTCTTATCGAATAGTAAGTGGACTGGCCCCGAGACCTTGAAAGGTCCATCGAGCTACAGCAGTTCGCTTGACCGGCCCCGAAACCTTAAAAGGTCCATCGAGTTACAACAGTGAAGCCTTTCAATAAAACCTCCATAATTCGGATAATCCATGATTCAAATCATAAATTCTATAATATCAATCAAATATCAAACCTAGCATTCTAACGTACCGGTGCGCACACTGTCCTAGTGTAGCCCACTAAGTAGCATGTTCTACAGCTATCATCCAAAAATATTTTATTCAAAAATAAATAAATAAATAAATGTTGAAATTTATAAAATATGCACGGTATCCAAAATATACAAATAATGATTGCATTTATATATTAAACATATATATATAAAATAGTGCGATAATAACAATATTTAAAAATGAATGAAATAGAGCATATTAAAATTCACATTTATTTAAAACATGGATGCCAATAATATATTTCTACATGTCATGCATACATATAATAATAACCCATAGTTTGAGTGCGTTCCTCTATTCTGGTTCGGCTGGTCCGATCCTGATGGCCTAACTCGCGGTATAGTTAAAAGAAAAAAAAATAATAAATGAATAATTAGAAATAAATTCCTAATTTTTATGCTCTATAGATTTCTAAAGAACGACTTAATTTAGGACACGACTCGACTCAGACTCAAACCTTAGGATCGGCCCGATGTCGCGTTTTATGAGAATTCTACCGAAAATTCAGCAGAGTTTTCTTTCTAAAACGGACATCTTTCTACAAAAGTAGAGCCAAACCTGCATGCAAACACACTTTAAAATATTCCAAGGCTCAACATCTCGGGTTGGGCCCCCGAACTACAAATTACGCTCAACCGAGATTCAACACCATCCACGATTATTAAAATAATATAATTTCCAATAATTCACCTAAAATCATAAAAATTCATTTAAATATCAAAATTCAATTTATTTACATAATAAAAGCATAAAAGTCACTTATTTTCAAAATAAATAATAGAATCCTAATTTATAATTAAATTCCATTATTAAAATATATTCTTTCAAATTTTGTAATTAAATGGCATTAATTACAAATAATTATTTAAATTGCTCAAATATATAATAAAAATAACCAAAAACTCATTTAAGCTTACAAATAATAGATAAAATTATTATTTATATATTTTTCCGAAATTTACTAATAATTAGCTAAAATAGGAAATAATTCATAAAAATTATTTTAATACTATTTACTACTCAAAAACTGTCCAAACATAAAAATTAACAATAATTTCAACTAAAATATAAAAATTACTAATTTATACTAATTTTTTCAAAAATTCATTTTTCACATAAACATTCAAAAACTTATAATAAAAATTTTACATATAATTTCAATAAACTTCCTTAACAAAGTTTGCTCAACATACATCAAAGAATTTATTTAAAATATAAAATTTTTCCGGACTCAGAACAGTACCCGGAATAGTAACTCCGAGCCCCAGAACAATGAAATTTTGAAAATAATTCCAGAAATTAATTCTAAATACATTTTTGGAAAGATCTCAACATCTAGATAAAAAATTATAACTACACTTAATACAATTTTTTACTCAAAAATAACCAATTAACAAAAATAGGTAAATTTAATTTACCTAAAATTGGAGTTGAATCAAGCTCGAATCGGACGAATCGATGGAAGGAAAATGAAGCCCACTCCGAGACGAAGAGAATGAACTATTAAGCTCGGCCTGTGGTCAAAGGGAGAAGAAGATCTGGCCAAGCTTGGAAATCGAGAGGGAAGAGGGAAAAAGAACAAGATTGCAATGGTGAGAGGAGAAGCTGGCAGTCTGGTGGCGATTCGGTGGTGGCGGTGAGGCTGCTTCCGGTGGTGGCGAGCTGGCTGGCAGTGAGGGTGACGGTCAGGCTGGGAAGAAAGGAAGAAAGAAGAAGTAGGGGAAGGAAAAAGATATGGCACTGCACTCTGCTTGTTTTTCAACTATAAAATAATAACTTTAAAATAATAATAATAATAATTTTAAAATAATAACATCTCCAATTTTTCTTAGTTCCTCCCAAACACACATATATATATTTACGCACTTAACAATATATATATATTTAACAATTAATTAAATTTAATAAAATTATCCAAATAATCAAATTTCATAGATAAAAAAATAATTATTAACAGCAAATCCCAGAAATTTAATTTTATAATTTATAAAAATTCAGGTTATAACAATCTTCCTCCCTTACAAAAATCCGTCCTTGAATTTTAAATAAAGAAATGAAAACAAGAATTCATCGAGGAAAGAGATAAGGGTAAGCCACCCGTATCTCAGCCTCAATCTCCCACGTTTATTCCTCCACGTTGTTGTTCCTTCACAATACTTTGACCATCGAAATTTGCTTCGAACGTAACTGGCGAACTTGATAATCAACAATTGCAACTGGTTCTTCTTCGTGTGTCAGATCTTCATTCACCTCCAAACTCTAAGGCTGCAACACATGCGAAGGATCCGAAATATACTTCCTGAGCATCAAAATGTGGAACACTGGATGCACTTGCAATAAATTTGCAGGCAAAGCCAATCGATAGGCAACCATACCAACTATCTCCAGAATCTCAAAAGGTCCAATGTATCTCATTGCCAATTTTCCCTTCTAGCCAAATCTCATAACACCCTTCGTAGGTGACACCTTCAAAAATACATAGTCCCCAACTTGAAATTCAACATCTTTGCACTTTGGATTTGCATAGCTTTTCTGTTTGCTAACTGCTATTTCCAATCTCCTTATGATCAAAGTAACTTTCTCAGATGCGTCCTGGATAATTTTTGGTCTAGTTAGCTCTTTTTCCCCAACTTCATTTCAACACAGAGGAGATCTATATTTCCTTCCATACAAAGCTTCATATGGTGCCATCTCAATACTGCTACGGTAGCTATTATTATAAGCAAACTCTACCAGTGGCAGATGATCATCCCAACTACCTCCAAGATCCATTACACACTTTCTCAACATATCCTCAAGTGTCTGGATCGTCCTCTCAGATTGACCATCTTTTTGAGGGTGAAAAACAGTACTGAAATCAAGTCTGGTGCCCATTACTTCTTGCAACTTCTACCAAAATCGAGAGGTAAATATAGAACCTCTATCAGATACAATGGAAACAGGCACTCCATGAAGGCACACAATATGTTTCATGTACAATCTAGCCAATTTAGCCATAAGATAAGTAGCTTTAACTGGCAAAAAGTGAGTTGATTTGGTTAACCTGTCCATTATCACCCAAATGGAATCATATCCATTCTTTGAACGAGGCAACCCGGTCACAAAATCCATAGTGACTCTTTCCCATTTCCACTCAGGAATCAGAAGAGGTTGAAGCTTCCTAGAAGGCTTCTGATGCTCAGCTTTCACTTGCTGAAAAGTCAAACACTTAGAGACAAAATAAGCTATATCCTTCTTCATTCCATCCCACTATTAAAGATCCTTTATACTATGGTACATCTTAGTAACGCCTGGATGTACACTGCAGGCTGTACAAAATACCAGGAACACACAACCTACCACTAATCCATAAAATACCTTCATCACCAAGGTTGAATTCAGTGAATTTCCTTTCACAAATCTTCTCCACAAGTTCTATCAGAATAGGATCTCGGCTTTGAGTTGCCTTGATCCTATCCCTCAACACTGATCTAATTCTGAACTGAGTTAGCAATCCACTTGATTTACTTATCTTTATCATCAATCCTTAATCCACCAACTTATATAACTCTTCAATCAAAGGTCTTCTCTCCACACTAATGTGAGCAAGACTACCCGAGGACTTTCTACTCAAGGCATCTGCTACCACATTAGCCTTGCCTGGATGGTACGGGATATCACAGTTATAATCCTTTAGAAGTTCCAACCATCTCCTTTGCCTTAAGTTCAAATCTCTCTATTGAAAAATATACTTTAAGCTCTTATGATCAGTGTAAATTTCACAAGTCACCCGGTACAAATAATGCCTTCAAATCTTGAGAGCAAAGATCACTGTAACCATCTCTAGGTCATGAGTAGGATAATTCTTTTCATGCTTCTTCAATTGCCTAGAAGCATAAGCCACTACCCTTCCATTCTGCATCAACACACAACCTATGCCAACTCTGGAAGCATCACAATATACAGTGAACTTCTTTTCTCCATTAGGCAAAGTCAACATTGGAGCTGTGGTTAGCTTCTCCTTTAGTAGTTGAAAACTGTTCTCACAAGCTTTTGACCACACAAACTTGACATTCTTCTGAGTTAGGCAGGTCATAGGTGCTACAATTCTCGAGAAATCTTGAACAAATCTCCTATAGTACCCTGCCAAACCCAAGAAACTTGGAATCTTAGTAACTGTTGTCAGTTTAGGCCAATCAGATACTGCTTCAATCTTTTATGGATAAACCTGAATACCATCCTTAGACATGACTTGCCCAAGGAATGCTACAGCTGATGTTCTCTCAGTGTCTGTCCCACTATCCTCAAGTGATATATGTGCTCTTCCATACTCTTAGAATACACTAGTATATCATCAATGACCACCACTACAAACTGATCCATAATTGGTCTGAATACCATGTTCATCAGATCCATGAAAGCAGCTGGTGCATTAGTTAACCCGAAGGACATCACCAGAAACTCATAATGGCCATATATAGTATGGAATGCCATTTTAGGAATGTCGACTTCACTAATCCATAACTAATGATAACCCGACCTCAAGTTGATCTTAGAAAAGAACTGTGCACCCTAAAGCTGATTGAACAAATCATCAATCCTTGGTAGAGGATACTTTTTCTTAACTGTCACCTTTTTTAGCTCTATGTAATTAATGCCCAATCTAAGTGTACCGTCCTTCTTCTTCACAAACAGGACTAGTACACCCCAAGGAGAACCACTGGGTCTAATAAAACCCTTGTCCAACAAATCTAGCAACTGCTCTTTTAACTCTTTCAACTCAGTAGGAGAAATCCTATAAGGCAGCATTGAGATAGGAGTTGTGCCTGGGACCACATCAATACAAAATTTGATCTCCCTTTGAGGTGGTAAACCTAGCAACTCATCATGAAAGACATCTAGAAACTCACATGCTATTGGAACATCTGAGATGGATATCTTCTCCACTGTATTATCCCTGACAAATGCCAAGTATCCCTGACATCCTTTTCTTAGCATCTTCCTAGCCGTGATGGTGGAGATAAGATTTTGAGGTGTAGAACTGTTTTCACCCATAAACTTAAATTCTTCATCATTCAAAATTCTAAAAATCACCACTTTACTCCGACAATCAATAATGGTATAAAGCTGAGACAACCAATCTATTCTAAGGTTCACATCGAAATCCATCATATCTAGCAACACCAAGTCCACTGAAAATTCTCTTCCTTCTACCAACACCGGACACCCAAGAAGCACAACATCAGTGTCCAACAAATCACTTATAGGTGTGGCAACCGATAAATGAAATGCCATCCTCGTGGCTTGCCAACCCGACTTTGATGCAAAAACAGGAGACACGAAAGAATGAGTAGCACCTAGATCAAGCAAAACTCTAGCATCAAAGAAACATACCAGAAGTGTACCTGCGACAACGATATTGGATGCTTGAGCTTCCTGCTATGTGAGAGTGAAGACTTTGGCTTGTCCTTTGCCTCCCTGCTGGCTGGTGGAAGCATGACCAAAGCCTCTTGCACTACCTCTGCCTCCTCTGCCTCGCCCTTGCTAGGCCACAAACTATGAAGTACTCTGATATTGAGCTGGTGGTGACTGATAGGGAGTTGGAGCTGCACTGGCAGTGGAATGCTATAGAAATTATTGAAAGCTTGAGTAAGGACATGCTCTGGCAAAATGTCCCGTTTATTTGTATTTAAAACATGCTCTCGGAGCTATGAAACACTGTCCCTGATGGACTCTCCCACACATCTGGTGAGCACTGGTTGTAGATCTCATGCTGCCATAACTGGAACTCTGGTCACTGCTACTGCTAGATGCTCTCGGACCAAATCTAACAGGTTTGCAAGCTCTACTATAGCCATGTCTGCTACGCCTCTGGACCCTATGCGGAGGTCTCTGGCCCTACTGAATAGATCCTCTCTGCTGACTGTTGGAGCCAATTTGAAATGTAATGTATTGAATGCTCTGAGATCCTCATGCCTGGATACCTCCCATATGATAATAATCAGGCATAACTCCTTGCCTGATCAATCTGAGCTCTATCTCCTTGGCCAATTCTATCACTGACTGAAGTGTTAGGCCTGTAGTAAGCATTTCTGCGAATGCAGAACCCTATCCAATGATGTATGTAGTGACTGTGAAATACTGATCTCTCATCAAGTGCTCTGCATACCGACCTAGTCTGAGAAACTCTCTGGTGTACTCCTCTACTGAACTGTGACCTCTGGCAATGTTTGTTAGTCGAAGTCTGTAACTCATCCGTATAGGCTCTGATCAGAAACGTCTCATGAATCGCTCTCTAAACTGAGCCCAAGTAAATATCGTCATATGAGGCTAGATAACCTGAATGAACCAATCCAGTGCCGACCCCTCAACTGATAACTAGATGATCAATATTCTCTGATAATTAGTGTGTGCAGTCTGAGTTCTTGACTCGATCATGTGGAGAAAATCCAGCGGATTTGAAGTCCCATCAAATGATATCCTGCTGACTCTGGCATAAAATAATGCTGCCTCTAGGTCTAACATACCCTGAACTCCCTACTGTTATAGAGGCTGCATAACTGGTACAACCTGGGGCATAGTTGCTGCACCCTGCTGAACTCCTGGTACAAAGGCAGCTGTAAAAACCCAATTTTGGGATGACTAGAGCATGGATGCGACAGAGGACCCGATGATGAAAATAGACTGTGAAATTAGATTTATTGGATCTGATTTATTAGTTTTGAACTAAATTGTAAATTATTTTTAAGATTTATTTTAAATTTTATTTATCTTTTTATTGAATTTTTTAAAAAAATAAAAAAAATTCAAAAAAAAAATTTTCAAAAGAAAAAAAAAATTCAAAAAAAAAAAGAATGTGAGGAATGGCCGTATGGCCCATTCCTTTTCAATTTGAATTTTGATTTCCTTGCTATTTCTGCCCGGAAATAGCCTATTTCCGACTTCCCTTTTTTTTGTAATTTTGTAATTTTTTATATTTATTTATTTATTTGTTATTTATCTATAGATTTTGATAAAAATATTTTGTTTTATTAGATAAATGTGTGGATAAATTAATTTTTTTAGATAAATAATAAAAATAATTTATTTTATTTTATTTTTATCCTATAATCACATTAGGGTTACAAGATTGTATATATATATATACATATTTTTCTTTTCATAGGAGGCTAGGGCTTTATTTTCTTTTCTCTCTATTTTTCTGATTCTTAGCCGTCAACCAAAAATACGCCCACTCTTCTTTAATTTTCATGTACTTGTTTTAAGTTTAGTCGTGAATTAGATCCAAATAAATAAAAAATCATAGACCAACATAACAAAAAGCCGTAGGCTTTCATCAATGGTGATCACCTTCTGAAGGGAATCAATATTGCATCCATCAAATTAGTTCTTTTTCTACTCCTTTCTCTTTTTATCTTATTTGATTATTTTTATTCCATTTAATTTTGATTTGATTTGATTTGATTTTTATTTTTATTTTTTTTAATTACTAATCCTTATTTTTTTTGTGTTTATGATTATGGATGGGAGTGACATGAGCCATGAGGTGAATGTGGAGAGTTAATAACAAAATCTATGAAGGCCCTGGAATGCCATGGATTAATCCATGTTAAAATCACATAGTTTAGATTTATTTTATTTTCTGTGTTTTAGTGGTATTTGTATTATGTATTTATTTTTTAATTTATTTTTGGGTATGTAACTATTATTATCTGTAGGAATTGTAATAGCCCCGGTAGAGGGAAAAATAGTAGAATCTTTATTTTTTTGCACGTTAAAATTAGTTAGTAAATTAAGATTTCATTTAGTAAATTTAATTAAAATTAATGGTGGCTTTAGATTAATTTTAGGTTGTATGTAATTAAAATTAGGGTTAGAAAAATCACATAATGTTTGTTTTTGATTTATTATTTTTTTATTATTTGGGCTTATTTTTTTAATTTTTATTTGTTTTGGGCCTAAGCCCACGTGTAGGTCTAACTCACTAATAAAATAGGCCTTCACAATTAAATTTAGGTTTAATTAACTTTAAAATTAATTTAGGTCCATTGGGTTAATTTAGATTTTAGGCTCATTTTTTAGTTAAATAAAATTAACTTAGACTTAGCTCAACCCATTAATAAAGTCTTCTTCATAATTTGTAGACTTAGGATCATTTCATTTAATTAAAATTAATTAGAATTAAGCCCACTAATTCATTTCTTTTTCTTTTAAAATTTAATAGACTTAGGCCTATTTTCTTTAGAATTAAAATAAATAGATTTTGGCTCACTAATCATCAAAATGTAGGCCCACCTTTAGTTCCATTTCACTTGTAAATAAAATATATAGATTTAGTTAACTTAAATTAAAATCAAATGTAATTTGGATTTAGGGGCGTTGCGCTTTGAATGCTTTTTTTATGTGCTTTTTCATGGATTGGTTGCCTTAGGGTTAGATGGATGTTCAATTAGGGTTTAATGAAATTGCATGTAATTAGGGAATAAGATAGTAATTTATAAAATAAATCTAAATGAACATAAGACTAAAAGAAGTTGGTATTCCGTATCCAGAACTCCAGGTTGTGGTGCTAGCTTGTATTAGAGAATCAAGTTACCACCACTTTCGATTTTTCCCCGTTATTACCCTGGGTGGTGACTCCTCATCTCCACGCCATGTCTTTATGATAGTGGTTAGTGTGTTCCCTAGAGCCCTGAGGTCAAACAGTGTCACGGTTGTAATAAACTTGGGTGCGGGCTAAACTATAGTGGTGACTCCACTGGGGATGAGAGATACTGATTCTACTTGTGTTCTTTAGAATTATTTTATTAATTATTATTTTATTCTTGCATGTCCCTACTAGCCGATGACATTGGTTTATGGTCCCTTGATTCCACTAGCTTCCTGGGATTGTAAATTGGCTAACCATCACTCTTAGCCTTAACTCAGTTCAAGAGAGATTACCGGGCTCATCTGACCATAGTCTGTAACCCAAGTCCTAAAGGGAGGTAATCTTCTCTTGAGTTTGCAAAGGATGCTGGGCCCCTCTGACCTTGGCTTGTAACTCAAGTCATAAAGGAGGGCATCTTGCTAAGGGAACCTTGACCTTTTTCACTGGACTCAGCTCATGTAGTGGCCTAGTAATTTCCCCTAGGATTTACCCAACTTGTTTGTGTATGTTGCCATGAGGTATTTCTATCTATTAAAGCCCAAGCTCATACTTTAGAAACTCATTGGGGCTAATAAAGATTGGGCCACCCTTTTATACCTAGAAATGCTATTCCTATGTTTTACTGCTTTGAGAGATTTGGCATGCTCGTCAGTTCTTAATATCCCCTATTGATATTGAGGCCCAGACCAAAAATCCTAGGAAAAGAAACTGACCATTGAACACGTGTGTGGGAGGAATAAGGTTGGAAGGATGTATGTTATACACTTAATTTGATACTTGTATACTTGACTTGATACTTATTATTTACTACTTGTTGCATAGAACGTGTATCATGCATGCATGCATACATATAGGTCATGCATCATACTAACCTTTTATTTTTAAACCATCATAGATTCATCCGGGTCTTCCTGTGTTTGGGAACTGAAAGGTGGCAGATTAGTGAGGACTGATTCAAGCTGAAAGTCTATAGCCAAAAAGATCCTTCGCAGTTTGGAAAAGAGCCCGATCAACCCGCTTTACTTGGAAGTTACACCAACACCAATCACACAGATAAAAGAAATGGTAAAGGAAATTAGACCCTAGAGGACATCAAAGGAGCATTGATGGATGACATTAGAGCAATGATGCAAGATGAACTAAGACAAGCCCTAGCTGGGTTAATGCCACCTACTGCTGCACCTGCACTAGCTGCTGCTGCACCTCTTGTTGCTGCTAATCCACCAGTTGTAGATGCATCACTCGATAATGTTGGGAGGCAACCAATGAATGCTGTTAGGAATGCACTAAATGCTGAAGTGAAAATGGAGGATATTGAGAACTACATGATTAAGAAAGTAAAAAGGGAATTGCTTGAGCAAGTTCAAGAGCTGGAATCCAAGCAGACGAAAGCACTGACTCATAAGATGTCCAAGATGGAAGAATTGATGAGAGGACAGGGCATGGGATATTCATTTGACTTTGATGACATGATGCAATTTGAGGAAGATAAGCTGCCTGATAAGTTCAAGATGCTACAACTGCAGAAGTTTAATGGTACTGGAGACCTAGGGATCCACCTTAGTCAATATACAACTACTATGAGCACCACAAAGGCTCCTCTGTCTGTAGTTACCAAGATGTTTGTACTATCCTTAGAGGGTATGGCTATTAATTGGTATCATGGGTTAAAGAAGTCTATCCGAGCTGACTGGAGAGAATTGTGTACTGCTTTTTTGAAACAGTATGATCATAATACCAAGCTTGAGGTGTCTATAAGAGATTTGGAATTGACTAAGCAGAAGCCCAATGAATCATTTTCTGATTTCCTTACTAGATTCATGAACAAGGCAGGATTAATGAAAAACAAACTAGCGGAGAAGGACCAAGTTAGGATGGTTGTTCGAAATGTATCACCTAATTTAGTTGAGAGGTTGCAAATGATGAACCCTAAAACATTTGTTGACCTTTATGATGATGGGTTGCAAGCTAAGGAGATTGAAAGCGAGAAAAAGAAGACTGCTAAAAGCGCTAGGGTAAGAAACTACCCAACTGGGAGCACATAGCAAGGAAATACCAGTCGGACTGTGGAAGTGCATGCTATCCAACAACCTAGGAAATTCTCAAATTTCAACCAACCCTTATCTAAAATCCTAGACCGTTTGATCCAAAAAGGCCTCCTTAGACCCTTAACTGTCTCTAAACCACCAAACCCAAACACCCCAAGCTATAACCCAAACAGTTACTGCAAATTTCATCAAGGTGTTGGCGACTCGACAGATAACCATACTCGCCTCAAACATGAAATCTAAAACCTTATGGACTCTGAAAAGATCACAGACCTTGAAAACCTGAACACCAAAAATAATCCTTTCCCAAACTACCGAAATGTTCCACCCCCAAGCACCATGATGATTAATTCATAAGTTAGTGAGGAAGAAGTACTAAGCTCCTTTGAGGACCTATACCTTAAAACCAATGAGAATACTCCTGATGCCCCCAAACAATTCCAGAGAGGAGTTGAAGATTTATTGGGCCAACCTTCTGGAAAGTTTGATTATAAAGTATTTTACTCCAAACCACCTTCTTATGATATCCCTATTGAATCAATCACACCTGGAGGATGGGGTGACGAATTTGGAGATGACAGTGAGCCAACAAGTGAGAATAGTGAGATATTCGAGGCTCTAAAGCTGCCACAACGAGTTGAATATTTGTTAGGACAGCCTTTAGGAAAGTTTAATTACAAAGTGTTTTACATTAAGCCATCTTCCAGTGACATACCCCTTGAAACAATAGTGCCTACTGGATAGGGAGATGAATTTGAAGAGGAGGACAAGGAATGATATAATGGGCAGATAGATAATATAGAAGTGAACCATGGCCGTCGAGAATAGATGCTACATTAGCCACCTAAAGGACAGCCAACTTAAGACTTAGCATCTTTAGCATTTAGAATAGAAAATAAATTTCTCGTGTTTTATTTTAATAACATTTTAGTTTCTTTAGAACTTTTCCTTTATTGATCGATGATATAAATTCTGATTGTGCTTATTTGTGTGGTGTGCATCCTGATGATACTGCACCTTATGATATTAATTCAATATGCATGTTTGGCATAAATCTGATTTCAATTAGATTCATTTAGCATGGGCATGAATGAAAATTTAAAGAACATTCATATATCACATGGTATAACTTTTAAGAAGAGAGAAAATTTGAGAGATTATGAAAAGAGAAAAACAAAAGAGAAAAAATAAAGAAAGAATGAAAGTGTTAGCTAGGTAAAATGAGAGAAAATATTACGTGAGAAAATTTCAAAAGGACTAACTAATGATAAGAGTTGTATCATGTGATGTAATGAATGTTCTCATTTTTACCCTAACGAATGAATAGAGTTGAATTTGAGTTTATTATTCAAATATCGCATATTCTTCTTTATCATATTACATAGGAATCTGAATGGAAACACAAAACATGATAAAAGCTAAAAATCAGAGCTATGATATCATTATTTTTAGTTTTATTTTCTCTTTTTGTCACCCCTTTGTGATTTTGATTGTAAAATCAAGTGTCTTTTTGTGTCTATAGAATTTAGGTGGCAACCCATACCTTATGGTTATCGTCAATCATGGTGGCAACATCAAGCCTCATATTCTACTCAAGAGTTCTACGAAGCTACAAATTCCATTTTGACCAGCCTCCATTGAGAGCAAGATTAATGACGGGCATAAAGGAAAATGTCAGGAACTGGGGGGCAGAATGTAGCTCTTGGAGTAATTTAAGGGCAAAAAGAAGTGAACTACAAGCAACAGACAACAGTTCATCCATATGGCAATCATCATACAATAGTCTTCATCCTTAAGCCAGCGGAACTCTATCAGAAGCTCTAGCATCAGAAGTACCAACCTTGAAACATTCAAGGCTCAAATCTGTAGGTTGTTGACAAAACACCTCGTTCTCACACTCCGAGCTACGAGTATAACTCTACTCCACAGAAGACCTGTTAGGATCATGCATATTATACATAGCATGCATACACTTGCATACATCTATTGTGAAAAGCTTGTTTTTTGTCAAGGTTACATAAATACTTTGCTACTAATATTCAAAATTAGTGTTGTAAAGTATAGGAAAGTAGTCAAGACGAGTGTCAGGGTCTGGAGGAGTGAAAATAGGAAGGGCGATACTATCAAGATGAATCAGATGCTCAGTGGGCCTATCTAACAGGGAGATATCATTGATGGTAGCACTCGCAGAAGTCTCATCCTAGGCAATCTCAAGGGGAATACATAGCCACAAGACTACTTCAGCAGAGATGAAGCATCGAATCCAGCTTCTCTCAACTCCTAATCTGAAGGTCTAACACACCAGCAATGTAGCTATTAGCAAGAAAAGGGAAGAATGCACTCAGTACTTAAGATGAATGCACTCTGAAATTCCTCTTATCATGAAATAAAGCCCTCTAACTCCTAAACCTTTTTGTAGGGAATGTCAAGGAGAGAAACAAGGCCTTCATTATAACATGAATTGAAATGGTAACAAGATAAACTCAGTGGCAAAGTATCAAAGACACCTGTGATCAGAGACATCATCACAATCAAAAGGGAAGAGTGCAAAAAAATAATGATACATTCTAACAAAATTTCTTCATCTATAAACAGATCAGACTAACTTATGGTATTTTGGTGCAGGGAAACAAAAAGGGAAAGAAGAAGAAGAAAATAACCAGCATAATAGTAAGAATAGTCAAGAAGGTAAACGCCAATCACTCATCAGAATATCACCCCATGTGATAAATGTCCTAACAAATGATCAAGGGGAGTAACAAAACTCTATCCCTTTAGTTATGCAATAAAGTGATTCCTCAATAAAAAATTAAAAGTAAGTTCTTCTAGTTCACGAGATCATGTGTGAAAACTTATCTCATGAACTTTGATCTTAATGAATCTTTTTTATTAGCCTCGTAGACCTTGGATGTCTAGTTGACAGCTCTGTACTGAGAGTTTCTAAACTCTAATAAATCTAATGCTAGCTCTGCACCTAAACGAGGGGAAGAATATGCAAAAACAAAATCTGTGGATTTATAGCATAAATTGCTTGAATTTAGAGTATCATCTCTGTCTTTTTGAATAATAGATGTGCATCAAATCTACTCCATGCTCAAATTGAGTAAGAGTACAAAATCCCTTGATGGTATCCACGCTGAGTAATACGAGAAAGGCAGGGGAATACTAAGAGGAGAATTAAAATAAGAGCAAGCACTTCCAATATACTCCAATGCTCATAAATGAGTAAGAGTATTAATGTGAACCTTTTGGCAGTATCCACACTGAGTAATATAAAAAAGGTGAGGGAATACTAAAAGAGGACCACGTTAAAAGCTGTTCTATTTACTCCAATGCTCTAAACAGAGTGTGAGTATCCAAAGGACCTTTCCAATGGTATCTATGCTGAGTAATATCAGAAAGGCGGGGGAATACTTAGATAAGGAAGAAAGCACATCAATAACTCAAAGACTGTTTTGAACCTCAAAATTCTATCTATTTGTGCTAAATGTCCACAAATTTTGTCTAGCAAGTTCTCTCTAAATTTAGGTGTGAAAGTCAACTCTTCACTTGGTAAATAAACACTCTCAGCATAAGGTGGTTAATGATACCTCTAACTTTGCGAATGGCAAATAAATGATAGTCATGAAAATCAAAAATTAGTGGGATACATTGAATGAACATTATCTTGTGATAAATGATGAATTTGCTTAATTTAATGCACTTTTGTACAATCATCTTGCTGAAACTAACTTCAACAAGTTTTTAAACGCAGGAGAAAACACACTCAGTATGTGTCATCAGCACCAACATTATCAAGTCAAATCAAGGTCATCGAACAATGAAGGCAGCTTATCAAAGTCAATCAGTAAGAGAAATTCAAAGCAATCAGTCAGTACCAACACAAAATTTCAGTCGATGTGAAATTCAAAAGGTGATGTTTGCATCTTTCACACACTACATTCACTCAGTTATACGCTATGTGGTAGCTATAACTCCGATTCATTCAGTTATACGCTACATGGTAGCTATAACATAAATTTGAAATTCATTTCACTAGACATCCCATAGGGAATATAGAGCAATCAGCTAGACACTACATAGTAGTGATAACATCACAGCTAGACGTCCCACAGGGAATATAACTAATTTCATTAATCAACACTATACGATCGAGTATAGTGTATTTCCAATTAATAGTATAAGCCCAAGTGTAGTGTATTTCCAATTAACAATATACGTCCAAGTATAGTGTATTTCCAATCAATACTAGAGTATAATGTATTTTCAAATCAACACTATACGACCGAGTATAGTGTATTTCAACACTATACGTCTGAGTATAGTGTATTTCCAATCAACACTATACGACCGAGTATAGTGTATTTTCAAGTCAACACTATACGACCGAGTATAGTGTATTTTAACATTATATGACCGAGTATAGTGTATTTTCAAATCAACAATATCGACCAAATATAGTGTATTTTCAAATCAACACTATACGATCGAGTATAGTGTATTTCCAATCAACACTATACGACCGAGTATAGTGTATTTCAACACTATACGTCTGAGTATAGTGTATTTCCAATCAACACTATACGACCGAGTATAGTGTCTTGTCAAATCAACACTATACAACTGAGTGTAGTGTCTTTTCAAATCAACACTATACGTCCGAGTATAGTGTATTTTCAAATCAACACTATACAACCAAGTGTAGTGTGTTTTTAATTCAACACTATACAACCGAGTATAGTGTCTTTTCAAATCAACACTATACGGCCGAGTATAGTGTATTTCAACACTATACGACCGAGTATAGTGTATCTCAACACTATACAACCGAGTATAGTGTATCTCAACACTATGCGACCGAGTATAGTGTACTTTCCAAATCAACACTATACCTCAACACTATATGACCGAGTATAGTGTACTTTCCAAATCAATGCTATACGACTGAGTATAGTGTATTTCAACACTATACGTCCGAGTATAATGTATTTTCAATTCAACACTATACGACCGAGTATAGTGTCTTATCCAATTAACACTATACAACCGAATATAGTGTATTTCCAATACCCACTATACGTCCGAGTATAGTGTATTTTCAAATCAAAATTCGTGAGTAATTATGGACTGCAGCATCTAAAGTGAGCAACAAAGGGGTTGTAGCTAAACACGAGAAGTTATGGACTGCAGCATCAAAAGTGAGCAACGAAAGGGTTGCAGCTAAATGCGAGCAGTTACAGACTGCAGCATTAAAAGTGAGCAACGAGAGGGTTGTAGCTAAACGCAAGTAGTTATGGACTGCAGCTTCAAAAGTGAGCAACGAAAGGGTTGTAGCTAAATGCGAGTAGTTATGGATTGCAGCATCAAAGCATCAAAGGTAGAAAACTTGCCAGCAATTATAGATTACAGTAGCACAAAGCTTACATCATGGGACGATAAAAACAATGTTGCACGATTCAGTGTTATAGGCAAATGCT